>QLOD02000030.1:12387885-12438427 GCA_003260245.2 Sideroxylon spinosum | reverse complement strand
ATAGTAATATATAGTTGCTGATTGTGCGTAATTAATCACCTTATGTAGGAGGAGGATTTGTTTCTCAATAACCCACGATGGTTCGGTGCACAGAAAATTGTATGGCAGGAAGGAGAATTGCTTCACAAGGAAAATTGCTAGTACATCAGCAAATGGTACTGCACCAACAGCGAACGATCTAGGAAGTCGTCGTTGCAGGAGCATGTGTGGGGGTTTCAAGATTGAATACCCATTCGGCGCCGACAAAGAAGACTGTTATTTTGACGATTCTTTCCGGATAAATTGTAGCGACTCCAAGCCGTATCTCCGGGACAGTAATATCGAGGTTTCGTTCGTATCGGTCGACCGCGGCGAGGGTGAGCTACGTATTTTGACGTACAGAGCTCGTGATTGCTATAACCCTAACGATAGAATTCCTGCGTCTCTTTGGATGGATACATTCTCCATATCTACTAAGAACAAATTTACTGCGATTGGTTGCGACACTGGCGCGTTTATCATGGATAAAGAAACCAACGCTGCGACTGGGTGCACGTCGCAATGTAGCAGCCTTAATGACGTTAAGGATGGAACTTGCTCTGGATTTGGGTGCTGCCAAGTCTCCATTCCCAAGGGATTGACCAATATCTCTATGGGGATATGGAGCTTCAATAATCACACCAATATATCGCAATTCAATCCCTGCAGCTATGCCTTTCTTGTTGAACCGGGTAACTTTACTTTCTCCAAAACTTACATTGGACATTTCAATAAAAAAAGGATGCCCATGATTCTTGATTGGACAATAGAGTATAAGAGTTGCCAAGAAGCTTTGAAAAATCTGTCAAGCTATGCGTGCGGAAACAATGCTGATTGCGTTGAACCAGAAAATGCTCGGGGGTATCTCTGCAATTGCTCGTCCGGTTACAGAGGGAATCCATACCTCTTAGATGGTTGCCAAGGTACTACCTATAATACACTCATTCATTCATTGCGTTCACGCGATTGGTTGGTTGTGTAATCTTAATTGTTCAAGTACCTGAATTTCAAGTCCTCCTACACGAGACTCATAAAAATAAACAACTAAAATTTCACAGTCAGATTGCTTGCGAATGTCTGAAAAATTAGATTGCATTTGGTTTATTTTGTTATTTTTTTGTTTTATATGTTTTATATTTTAAAAATCTCAAAACAAGAAAATAAAAAATATTTTATTTTTTTTATTTTGGATTAAAAATAATCAAAATAATTTTTTGTTATTTTTCATATTATATATAAACTCATTTTCTATATTTTAAAAGAAATTTTGAAACTCAAGTGACTAAATATGTTTTGAACTGTTTTTCTTATTTTCAAAAATACAAAACAAAAAATAAGCTTAAAATAGAAAATAGAAAATAAAAAATAAAAAAAAGAAATCAATTATCACTTTATTAGTCTCATGTATTTGCAAAAAATTTCCAATAAAATTTTTTCATGAAAAAACGGTGAGGTGATGATGTTACAGTAACAAAAATGTATTCTCATAAGTTATTTCTTTTTTAAATGATAAATCTTTTTAGGAAACGAAAATTAGAGTCTATGATTCATTCTTAACAAGTTTTTCTTTGATTGGAGAACGTGTAGATATAAAGGAATGTGCTAAGCCCGAGGATAATGACTGTATATATAAATGCGAGGAATCACCTGCAGGGAATTATACGTGCTTATGCCCTAAAAGATACCACGGGGATGGTAGAAAAAACGGAAAAGGCTGTTCTGCTAATCAATTTCTGGTGATTCAGATCATGATTGGTAAGTATAAAGATGTAGGAAAAAAAGCTTATGTGCCAAAAATTAATTAGTTATTAAAACGACATGATAATAGTAATTTTAAAATTATAGAGCATTTTAATAAATATTTTGATTTAGAACAATAAACACACAAAAGTATATACAACATTCCTATAATAACTTATTCAGATTTTTTTATTTTTGATAATACAGTGTACCCTTGCACGTATTTACGTAGTGAGGTGCAAGTATTTGATTCTTCAAAATTTTCCAACTTAGATACCCTTATCCTATCATGTAATTAATAGACAAACTAAATACAAATTGATGATAGATGTGTTATTTTTTTGTTCCTTCCATACCCTTGTGAAAATCTTAGCATGATACCTGTAAAGGAAAAAAATTGGGCACTGGGAAAATGATCACCTAGCCCCGTGAACCGCTTTAAGATCTCGATGGCAAGAACGTTTCTCTCGAAATAACTTATGTGTAATAAATAAGTTTCGTGAGATAGTGCCGGGTAAGCATAGTTGACCCCCAAACTCTCTCTAATGACTAAGTCAACCTCTAGTATGCATTTCAACAATCTGTTAGGTGCAATAAGGGGCGGAGGGAGTACTAGTCCAGGTGGACACGTACCCAACCTAGGAAAAAAACATTTATACTATTAATTTTTTATTTTTTCTGTTAATATCATCTTCTATATTCAATTATATCCATATGAGAAAAAAAATTTTAATCCAATATCACTAGTGCCTACCAAAAAAAAAAATAGCTTAATATCAATTATGCCCGTTAGGAAAAGAAATAAATTTTAATTCAGTACAATTATATCAACCTATATAATATAACTAAAAAAATATCAACTCCATTTTAATTTGTTTCTCTCTCTCTCTCTCTACTCTTTCCAACTAAAGTCAAGCCCCCTTTTTTAATTCCTCCCATAGAAGTTTACATGTGCTACAAAAAGGCTTAAAGATAAAATGGATTAGGTTACAAAAATTTAGGCTGAACACAAGATTTAGCGGCAAAATGAAATGGACTTAAAAAATTTAGGAATTGTCAAATTTAAAGAAAAAAAATATTTTTTGAACTAAAAACAAAAAAGTTTAGATCAAGCTACCCCACCTACAGCTGGAGACAGCCTCTACCAAGTTCCACCCGTGTTACCCACCCAAAAATAATTTTCTAACTCCACCCTTGGATATAGTGGAGTATTGGCCATATCTCCCCTACTTGGCTAAGTCCACCCTTGGATGTAGTGGAGTATTGGCCATATCTCTCCTACTTGGGTTGCATCTCTTGTACTCCTTGAGCTGGTATTTTTTTTTCTTTTCCGAAAGAGGAGTTATTTCCTTCTTGAGTGCTTACGTGGGTCTTTATCTCATTTCCAAATCCCACCGTTCTTGTCTTAATCCTTGTCGTAGGAATATTCTTTCATCTGATTTCATTCGATGCAACCTTTTTGGCTTCTATTGACAAAACGGGTTTCTACATTGGCCCCGGTTAGCTGATGTGAACTTCTTATTTCGATTCAGCGAAAGCATGAATGGTTTAACAAGCTGATGCATTTCCATTCCCCAATCTAGTTGGATCTCAACTGCTGGTTGGATCTTAACTACTTGTTGAGAGGTAGGCCATTTGGCTCTCAGCCAATGGTTGTTACCCTAGTGTTTCTAGAAGCCATGATGCCCACGGGAATATATGGTCCAGTCAAAATTTACATATATGTTCTGCCACCTCACCTTTCAAGGCATCAAGTTAGTTTGAGGTCTGTCTGTTTTGGCTTCTTTATTTAAGCCTTTCACCTGGCTAGAGAATACATTTTGTTTTCTTAACTTATTTTTGCTATAAGTTATAGTGTTCCTCAAGAGTGTGGTCACTCTTCAGTCTCTCTATTCAGTGAATCCTCCCTAGAAATTATACTCTTTTATTGTTGCTTTTTCTTTACACTTCCTTTACTTCTTCCCCTTCTTTCAGAATGAGTCATTATTGTTATTATGTTATGAGTGAGGCAGGCCTTCAAAACTTGCATAGGGACTATGAGATCCGTAATAATGTTTTGGTAAAACCCCCTGGGACAAAACCTTGACCTCAAACAGAATGGGATTGAGTCCATTAGCCAGTCTTAATTGTTACTGACTGTATGGTGCAATTTTCATTCTACTATTTGCTGAGAGAAGTGCACGATGGTTTCGATCTCTCCTATAGGCATGCCTCGATTTCCTTCTTAGCTAACTAGAGCTTCTTTTTATGCCTCTATCTCTCTATCTCTTTCATTCAACTATCTCCAATAATCCGTTATCTATTGTACAATTAATGGAGTCTGACTCCACTTCTGGACCTACTATCCCCAGCATGTACTTCGAATTTGGGCTTCCTTCGGGTGATTAGATCTCTCAAGTAGACGAAGGAAGATCTGATAGAATTTTTTATTCTCCATCATTCATTCCTCGGCTTTTGAGCACTTTTTTTTAACGCTTCCCATATATGTTGTTAAAGTTTAGGGGAAAGAAACCGGCATACATTAGGAAAATGATCGTGTAAACCTATGCATCAATTGAATTGCACTTTTTAAAAAATAGGAGAGGGTTTTTTGATATGAACAAAACCGGAGCACTTAATAGCAGGAATGCTTTTCTCGAAATGATTATAAGCGAGAAAGAACCTTCATTAGGGAGTAAGAACCAAGTTCAACAGCTGCACACTCTATTGGCTTAGTCAATATTAGGTGCGTAATTGAATAATGGACAACCATCTCCTGCTTAGGTTGCATTGCCTCTTGTACGCCTTGAGTTGGTCTAGTTTTTCTTGGAAAGGGAGTCTTTTTCTCCTTAAGCACTGACTTTAGGTTTTATCCCTTCCTTTCCAAATCCCATTGTTCTTGCCTTAATCGTTGTCATTACTTCTCAAGATGTCACCTGATCCTACCTTTCTACTTACTAGTGACAAAATGGGTCCCACATACTTTAGTCTAGTTAATGAAGTCATTGACGATTAGTATGTAGTACTTAACAAATAATTGTATTTTTGTGAATTTAATTTTTAAAATGACAACAAATATAATTCTCAATGTATATTAAATAGGTTGTAATAGATGTATCCAAGTAGGAATAAGGTTGAGTATGTTTGACCCTCACTAGAATCACAATGCGAGACTCTCATAGAATGAATTGTCTTTGAACCTGTACTTTATATAACGGTGTGCATGTTTGTTGCATGTTTGTTGCTGAATAGATTTTAGGTGACATTTAAGGAAAACAAATTACTTAGAATTAAGAGGTTTGAGTCACTTGTTGAAATTATAGCAATATGACCTTTTTGTACATTGATAAGTGAATAAGCTTTGAAGATTTTTAGCATAATTATTTTTCCCTAGTTGTTGGCCTTAGCCAAATTTCTCGTCTACTTGGTACTTCGTACATTAACGTAGATTTTCTTAATACGTCAAACGAATAATGCCCTTTTTGATTCCAATCATGAGTATGCACATTTATTAAATACATTATCAACCATATTGAAATCCTTAGATTTTCTTCTTATGTGCCCTTCACTTGTGTTTTTATGGCTTGCATTATCAAAAAGGAAAATTAAACTTATTACCAAAGCCTTTTGAATCCAACCAAAATAAAGATTATTTTGCTTTTAATCAATATGACGGTTAAATATAAACAATTTATTTATTTATTTATTATATTTGGTGGTTTAACTTATTTCAAATGTTAAACTACAGGTTTCTCTATTGGTGTAGTTGTTGTTCTAATGAGTAGCTCTTGGTTGTACTGGATATTTCGAAAAAGAAAACTGGTCAGGTTGCGAGAAAAATTCTTTAGACAAAATGGTGGATTGATGTTGCAACAACAACTTGCTAGACACAACAGATCTACTCAAGAAGTTGTGAAAATATTTAATTTAGAAGAGCTCAAGCAAGCTACCAACAATTATGATGATAGTAGAATAATTGGTCGAGGAGGTAATGGAACAGTTTATAAAGGAATTCTTGCAGATGAAAGGACAGTGGCCATCAAAAAGTCTAAAATGGTAAATCAAGATCAAATCGAGCAGTTCATCAACGAGGTGGCTGTGCTTTCACAGATCAATCATAGGAATGTGGTCAAACTATTGGGTTGTTGTTTAGAGACTGAAGTACCCTTACTTGTCTATGAATTCATAACTAATGGCACTCTTTTTGAACATATACATAATATAGGCAAGACATCGGTAATTTCTTGGAAAATTCGTTTGCAAATTGCTGCTGAAACTGCTGGGGTCCTGGCATATTTGCATGGTGCAGCATCTGTTCCCATCATCCACAGAGACATCAAGACTACAAATATACTCTTGGATGATAATTATACTGCAAAAGTATCAGATTTTGGAGCATCAAGGCTAGTACCACTAGACCAAATTGAATTAGCTACGGTGGTGCAGGGAACTCTTGGATATTTAGATCCTGAATATTTGCAAACAAGCCAATTGACAGAAAAAAGTGATGTTTACAGTTTTGGAGTCGTCCTCGTGGAGTTAATCACGGGAAAGAAGGCACTGTCGTTTGATCGGCCTGAGGAGGAGAGGTGTCTAGCCATGTATTTTCTCTCTTCTCTTAATAAGGATACGTTTTATCAAGTTATTGACAAACATATAGTAACTGATCAAGATAATTCTAAGCAGCTTTTAGAAGTGGCTAATTTGGCAAAGCGATGCTTAAAAGTTAAAGGGGATGACAGGCCTACTATGAAAGAAGTAGCAATGGAGCTCGAGGGTTTAATTATTGAGAATCATCCATGGATTGGGAATGATAAAAATACTGAGGAGACTGAATACTTGCTTGGTGAAACATCTAGTGTTTCATATGGATTTGGGGATAGTAACACACTGATTGGTTTTGATAGCACAAAAGAACATATAGTGTTGCCATTGGACGGCAGAAGGTGATTGCTTGTGATTATTAGTGGAGGAACATATAGTAGTAAATACAGTTAAATAATTAGTTGAGTTTGATTCCTTTTTCTTCATTTTCTTTTAAGAAGTTCTTTTCTTTTACTTTTTTACACCTTCTTATGTAATTTACCATTTATTGTAAATTGACTATATAAATTGATACACCATGATATGTTTACTTAAAATCATCTCAATTTATGTGGCCTGAAAATTAAATTTAAGTGAGAAAAGAAAAAATAGAAAAGCTATGTTAGCCTTCAATTTATCATATCATCTAACTATAATTTAACTTCAAAAGTAGTAATAAAGATACTGTCACCTCCCAAATTTTGCTATCCAAAGCGTGAGCCATTAAACATGCAATGCATCATAATAAAAACAATCAACAACTAGGCACAACTATATACCCTTCAAAGCAAAATTATGATAATAAATTAACCCAAAAGATAATATATATATGTAACAAGCTTTGGTTGTGGACCAAGCGACAAAGCTCACAAATAATAACAGTATCATGGCTTAATCTGGTTGATACAACCCAATCAAATTAACTTATAATAAATATATTAAACATTAAGCAATGGAGGTGTCAAAAGAATACGATGAATAGCCCTAAAAAGATTACAAATATGATAAAAGAATACAGGGGAGACATTGTTCTCGGTTGAAAGTCTCGACTTGAGAATCAGTACCTAATATGTAACAAAGTTTATAAGGGATTGAGCATAGCCATTAGCGTGCATTATAAGCAGTTAACCATAAAGGATGCCTTATCAAGCTACTACATGAGTGTACTATAATAATTAAATCATCCCAATCGATAAGAATTAATGTCCACAACTAGAATCAATTTTCTCATCTCAGCTCATCATGTTTAACTTGATTTATTATTCTATAACTCATACTTATAATATAACCAAAACCAATAAACGAAGACGAAGCCACCCCTATTCGTTCCCTGGGTGATAGAGAAAATGTTCGGATGTTCACAAGTCTTCACCGTAAATCAAGCTCTCCCTCAAATTCGGTTAAGATCCTGTTAGGTGAGATTACGTCTGAAAAACCTCATCAAAGTCGTATATTTAATGCCCACTTCATATGAACTTGGCCATATAGTTAACCACCACAAATTTGCATCTGCTACCTAGACAATGCTTTAGAAGTGAAATACATACTAAATAGCATCCATCTCATTTTATCAGCTACTAACCACCTGGATATGAGTCCTTATCCCTATGCAATTTTTGGCATTTTCAACTCTTGGCTAATATCATAACCTCTATTTTGAGTATCTTTACACCAAAAATTAATATAACCTATGAATATATTCATATTATGATATATCATTATTAAACTATTATAATTTCAGCCTATCATTAAGTGATATCGACCTCATACATCATAAAGTTCAACATGGATTCGTTAAATCATGGCATAATTCATTAAAACTTTAATCTTATACTCCGTGAGAAGGTTATAATCCGTGATTTGCATCAAATTGTTAAAGTATATCAAGTGTCAAGATAGTGTGCACACGAGACTTCATCAGTTGCACGCACAAGATGATAACCTAGCCAGTCTTACGCACCAGGCAAACCCTGGGCGCATGAGACAACATGGCCAAAGAGGATGCACAAGAGAAGCAATATCACGCGCGAATAGGTCATATTCCTCCATGTTGTGCACACGAGACAAAAAAGTGGCATGCGCTCGAGAATCAGATTTTTGTGTACACAACAAAGCTCCTGCAATTGCAATACATTAAACTCTATTTTATGGGTTTTCAATCTATTTCAAGTTTTAGGATTAAAAGCATCCAAATCGTTAAATAAGAAAGCGTAAATGCAAGCATCAATGTTTTTAAACAAGTCTCAGACTTTAATTTAAACTAAATAACATGCATTTGCTGCAAATGAGTTAAAATATATCATTTTCTCTCTATTTATAAGCATGTGTATATATCCATCAATCATTACACTTAATCCAAACCAAAACTTTAAAAGTATATGGAAAGCATTTGAACCCCTTAAATCATTTACACTAGTTACCAGCAAAGAACCTTATATTTATTCTAAATTGAATATGAGAATGAAAGAGAAGAAGAATGAAGATGATGATGTGACTACAGAAAAGAACATAACCAGAAATAACACCCAATTCGAGACCAACATTCGCTAAGCTACCAAAAACACCACCATGATCACCCACGAACACCAAATCCATTCTTAACCTCAAAAATAGCTCTCACACACCCATATTTGCTCTCTATATCTATATTTGCTACCACACCTAGACCAAATTTGAAAAATAAAGATAGAGAAGAAGAAGGAAGGAGAACTGGTGATGGAGTTCTGTGAGAAAATGAGGGTACAAAGCCTCATCAAGCAAACATCACAAAAGTAGAGACAAATTGATAAAATACATCTTTTTGTTATCTCTAAAATGAGCGTTGTTGGAAGGAATCCAAAATAATGATGGGGTGACATTTGTGCCACTTGTTATATCTGTGCCAATAAGGGGATGGTTTCTTCTTACCAAGCTATGGCAGGAGAATAACTATCTCCAAGGCTGAAGAACAAGAAAAGATTGCACTGAAGATTATTTCGGGAAAGGAATTTACTCTTAGGAATATATTGCATGTGCCTGCCATTCGAAAGAATTTAGTTTCAAGATTGTTCTTGAGTAAGAAAAGATTTAAACTAGTTTTTGACTCTGACAAGTTTGTACTATCTAAATGGGAGGTATGTTAGAAAGGGGTACATGAGTGATGACATCATTAAACTAGATGTAATGATTGTTAATTATATCGTTAGTAAAATGAATTCTTCTGTTTATTTGCTTGAATCTTCTGATGTATGGCATAATAGATTGGAACATATTAAATTTACAATGTTGCGTAAATTATTAATCTAAACATGTTACTAGATTTACTTTTAATGAACATCATAATGTGAAACTTGTGTGGAAGGCAAATTGGTAAAACTTTCAATTGTGATTTGAAGTATGTTCAAACTAGAGGTGGTAAAAAATATTTCATTAATTATATTGATGATTGCATAAGATACTGTTATGTGTATATGCTAAGAGGTAATGATAAGACAATATAAATATTTATATAATACAAAAATGGGTTTGAGAGCCAGCTTAACAAAAAGATAAAAATGGTAAGAAGTGATAAACATGGTGAATATGACTCACCGTTTGAATAAATATATGTTGAACATGAAATTATTTATCAAACAGCAACACCTTACGCTCCTTAACAAAATAGAATTGCTTAACGTAAGAATAGAATTTTAAACAAAATGATGAATGCTATGTAGATAAGTTTTGGTTTACCCCAGACTTTATGAGGAGGGGAAGCTTTGCTATCTGCAATTATGTTCTCAACAAGATACCTTATAAGAAATTGGATAACATTCCTTATGAATTATGGTAAGGTCCTACGCCTAACTAGAAATTCTCAAGAGTGTAGGGAAGTCTAGCGAATGTCATGATTCATGTTTGTAAGAAAACTAAAATCAGAACTAAAACAATTGGTTGTATATTCATTATATACACTCATAATAGTAGTGCATATCAATTATTTATGCATAAATCTAAAAACGCTGAGTCATATGTGAATATAATTGTCTCTGTCTCAATGAGAGCGCGAATACACCTCAAGTGCAAGGTGATCATTGTAGCAATTTGAATTTAAAAAATAATGAAGTACTGGTTATACCTACAAAGAAAGGCATTGTGAATTTGTAATTCTTCTTCTCGTAACTCATAGGTGTCGCACAATCAAAACCAAGGAAAATTAGGTTGAATTTTGAATAAAAAACCTACCTAGACAGTTCATCAAATACCTAGGAAGTGACAATTAAATCCAATGTGAAAATTGTGATAAAAATTTTGATTAAACTAATAACAACTCTAAGAAGATCTTGGATCAAGCTAATTCAAGTGGTGATTTTTATAGATTTTCAAGGATTAATTAGAGCTCAATCTAACCCCTATACAAGAGTAGATTGAAAGTTATTCATAAATAAAGCCCAAAATAGAATAATGACTAATCAATTTGGTGGTAAAATTAGGTTCACTTGATTAAGTTCATAAATCACACACTTAAAGTATATAATTCATGTAGAGTACATGAAAGTTCTTTGTAGCAATCCACATAAAAAATCCTTCAGATAGTGCATGAAAATTCTAACTAACCAACTCACATATAATGTACATTATACAACCCAAAGTTGATCCACTAACATTAACTAGTGATTTAAAAAAAATCCAAACATACTAATTATCATTTATCACAAATCTAAAGAAAATTGACTATTAAAGTGCAAATTTCCTAAAAGATTCATTTACATCATCTACTCTCCTTGATTTGAATCCAAGCAAGAGAGCTACTCACTCATAGTAGAAGAGAAACTCAAACTTGTATTCATAATGTTTGCAAAAGGAATTCAAAAGGAACAAACAAACAAGATCTAATTTCTTTCTCTAAAACTATATAAATCTAACTCTAACTCCATTTATTCGACTCTCTAATTCTCTAACCCTTTTTCTAAGCAAATAGCCTCTCTATTTATATAACAATCTAATTCACGTGCAAATACCAAAAACCCTTAAGTACAATGTAAAAGTTAGAAATAAAACTACAAGTGGATTGGTGGTCTGGATCTTCTTCAAAATTTAAGCAAATTTCTTAGTCTTCTTCAAAATTTATGCAAATTTCTTAGTCTTCAAGTGTGCCTAGGCTCTGTGGTTCACACCTAGGTATGCACCACACCCTGTCTAAACCTAGGTGCAAACCAACCTCCTTCCTTAGCCATTTTTCTTAAACTTCAAGGATGTTAAGCCTCTATTCAAATAGGTGCGCACAACCCCATGTTTGAATAAGAGTCCAAACTAGGTATCAAGGCTTTTAATTTTTTTTTCTCCTTTTTCAGCTCCATTTCTTTCTCTTTTTGCCTCATATTCACATAGGACTCTTCTATGTTATTTAGGCCTCCAATTGCCTAAAATTAATTCCTGAAAATTGCAATTAACATAAAACATAAGTGCATGAAAAATATGTATTGAAATTAACTTTTAAGTGAATATATTTATGCAATTAGCACATTAAAAAGGTGTACAAAGATATAATATTATATGTTAATCAACAATTATTGAATTGAGGAATACATTATTTTTTGAAAAAAAATTTCCTTGTAAATGAGCACTTGAATCAAATTCGCTTAAAAGAACTTATGATAGTGTAATGAGAAATGAGAAAGGACAAGAATCGGTGGAAAAAGAAAATAGGATGAACTTGGACGAAGTAAAGGAACAAAGATTTCTAAATCTCTTGGCCTTGACTTTCTGAATTTTTATTAGAAAATGAGCATTAGAATTTCAAAGAAGTAGTATGATCTGCTCTTGAATTTCCTTTAACGAATGAAACCACTAAAAGTTAGATTTATTCTATCATAGGAAACCATAGCTGGGAACTGGTGGATTTATATAAGACCTTAGCGTATAAGTGGATTTTTAAGAGAAAAATGAAAATAGATGGTTTAAATAACAAAGCAAAACTTGTTGTCAAGGACTTTAGACAAATAGAGAGAGTAGATTGTTTTAACACATATTCAACACTTACAAGCATAACATCTATACGGTTGATAATTGATTCTGCATCATGATCTAACCTAGCAATCTGTTAAATGGATGTAAAAATCGCATTCTTGATTGGTTAATTAAATGAGGTTTTGTAGTTTCCAAAAAATAAAAGAAAGTATGTAAACTTGTTAAATCTCTGTATAGACTTAAACAAGCACCAAAACAATGGCTTAAGAAATTTCATAAGGTTATGGTGTCAAACGGATTTCGCATGAATAAATATGACAAGTGTGTTTACGTGAAAGGCACTTCAGCAAGCTATATCAGTGTGTGTCTCTCTACATAAATTATATGATTATCATATGTAGCAATAATGAAGTCATAAAAGCTACATTTTTTTTGGTAGGTTAGCTGTGAAGAACTTGCTGGCCAGTAAATTGGACATAAAAAAATCTGCTTGTCATTGATGTTATACTTGGTGTTAAAATCAACAAAACATATCATGGATTTGAGAAACTACTCGATAAAATTGATAAAGATGATATTAACATTGCAAGAACACCTATATATGTGAATCTTTATCTCACAAAGAATACTGGAAATTACATATCTCCGTTGTAATATTCTTATATAATAGGTAGTTTAATGTATGTCATAAACTATACTCGTTCAAATATTACATACTTAGTTAACAAACTGAGTACATATACTAATAATCTAAGGGAAAACCACTCGAAAGAAAGCATTAGGGTACTCAAATATCTGAGATATACTAATAACTCTAGTTTGCACTATATAAGATATTTAGCTGTACTAGAAGAGACAGTGATGTAAATTAGATTTCTAAATTCTAAGACAAAGTCTACAAGTGGATATGTCTTTACTATTGGATATGCATCTAGATCTTAGAAAACATCTAAAAAAAAAACATATAGAGCCTGATCTACTATGAAATCTGAGTTCATAACATTAGACAAGGCTGGGGAAGAAGTCGAATGGCTCTTTAATTTTTTTGGGAATATTCTCGTATAGTGAAACCTATTCAACTATTTTCATTCATTTTGATAGTCAATCAACAATTGGAAAGGGATAAAAAATATATATATGTATGACAGTAAGACTTGTCATATAAAATGTAGACATAAGTCTATTAGACAATTGCTCTCAAATGGTATAATATCAATCCATTATGTAAAGCCAAATGATAATATTGTCGATCCATTGACAAATGGTTTGACCAGAGATCAGGTATATAATTTATCGAGGAGAATGGGTTAAAAAAACATATTACTCAGGACAACGCCACATTGACAATCCAACCTAGCTGATTGGAGATTCCAATATCTAAGTTCAGAGGAATAACCGAATTATTGGGGAACTCATCAAAATCATTGTAGAAGTCATTTCTAATTCTTCCATATGATGAAATAGTAATGATGTGCATCGTAAGTTAGGATAAGCTATGGTTTTAATGATTTACATATCTTGGGCATCAAGTGAAGTATTATTGGATACTTTTAATACATGATCACCTATATGAGTAGGAAAGGTCCCCTTCAATGAGAATAAGCATGTTACATTCTCTAGAGCATTCAAAGAATTATAAAGTATGTATAGGGCTAAAATAGACATAATTTTAAAATAAACCAAAAATGTCTCAGAAAGAAATCGTGTGAGTGTTATTATTTTGGTCTATATGAAAGCTAAAAAGTTCAAGACATCATGTTCAGTGATTAGCAAATAAACTCAATAGTATTTCATTAAGGAAGGTTCAAAGACAAAAGCCAACTATTTTGAGATGTACCTTCTATAGTACTCTCGATTGTATCAGCATGTGCATTTTCATTTTCATCTATTTCATTTATGTGGGGGATTATTGGAATTCAGCTTTATTTCCATGGATTTTTGAAAATTTTGAACTATTATTTAAGTGGGGTCCACACGTCATTAAATGTGGAACAAATATGGAATCAAAAGATCTCCATGAGGACTTTATAATCATGCATTCAATTGTTAAAAACCATGAATAGAATGAATAGAAATGGGTCAAAGTTGGTAACTTGGTAAGGATAAAAACAAGATTCAAGTGGGTCTGTTCTACATTGAAAATCTTGAGAAAAAACTTAAATACTTATATCCCAACCTTAGAGAAAGGGGAGGGCCTCCAGGGGTACGCAAGTTTTATAGTGGAGTGAGAACCTAGATGGGTCAATCCACACACACGTGTCGCCGCACTTGATTCGACTTGGGTAGGTTTATTTTAAGATCTGCAGGCGAATTGCCTTGATTCGGTCCTAGACTTTTGGTTGCTAATAGATACATTTCCATTCATATTCAACATACGTGATTGTCTGTAAGTGTGTGTATCTGTTCATATGTAATAGTCACGTCCTTTGACTGAATGGTGGTTGTCTAAATAGTCATATTATATCTATATATATCCTCATTGTCCCTGCATTTTTCATTATATTTTTCTGCATCAAAATGCCGTAGTTTCCAAATAATTGGGATTCCTACCATTTTTTGTTCGAATAAGTTCGTAATATTAGGAGATTGATGCCATTAAAACCTAAAGTAACATGTGGGAGAAAAATCACTCTTAAAGACATAGTATCCAATACTAACCTTGATTTGATTCTTTCTTAATTTTGACATACTAGCAAGTTTGATTATAGATACGAACAATTTTCTATATATATATATATATTCTGGCTTGCCTTCATCTTCTATCCATAATGTTAATAGCAGTTAGCTAAATGTAAAATTGAATAAACAATTTATTCTTTTCCATCCATAATGTCTATGATAATGATTTTACGTTCTTTTACCATATTAGAATTATTAGCACCTAACAACTATATGTGAACCCAATAATTGAACCACTCTATTTCATTGATCTTCTTACTTTTAACCCCAAAAATTGAGCCAACTCTAACCACTCTTGATACTTCACACATCATGAGCAAGTGTCACATGGAATCTTTAATTTTGCTACATATTAGATAAATTTTAGAAATTTAAATTTCTCTTGTTTACCCCAAAATTTTCCACTAAAAGTCCTGGAATAGTTAAAAATCAAACTTAAAAGGCTCAAGTCATATAACTTCCATTTTCAAACCATTAAACACAGTACCTGATTAGACTTAAATTGTTACATATTTTCTATTTAATTACATCTTTTTATAGCATATGAATGATGTAAGAATTGCGTTTTATGCAGAACTCATCCTCATTACTCCAATTTGGAGTATGTGTTGATTTTATGCATAAATGAAAGCAATTTGAGCTACATTGAGAGACAAGAATAAGTATTGAATACATCAAGAGCATACAGCAGCTGATCAATTCCATTTAAGAATAATAAAGAATTTTCTTTCGATTCAAAATCATCATTCTGGAAGTTCTAGAAGAAGGAAAGCGCATTTGAATATGAAGATGGCTCATTCGAATACTCTTAAAGAGTAAATAAAATTCTGAAGAAAAATGCATATTCGAGTACAGTTTAAAACATTCGAATTAGTGGGTCTTTCTCAGTAACGTCTTCCAAGTGTCCTTAACTGACCATGTGACGAGATTTCTTCTAAAATCAAAAAGGGGGCAAAGTTGTCATTAGGGAGGTGATTTACTGTAACAGAAAGAGAATCCTCAAGATAGAGAGAGAGAAGGGATAGAGCGGATATGAGGGGATACACACATGGACCCAGAGGAGACCACCATGTAGGAGCTGGAGAATTAGTTTTTAGAGAGGGTATGCTGTAGAAAGAGGGTTCTGGTTTTTCATTATATTTTTAGCAGAGACTTTGTTTTTAATTCTATTTTCAGCTTAGATTTTCAGTTTTTAATTTTCATTTTAAAAGTATTGTAATCGGATTTAAGTTTGCAAGTAATTTTAATTTCAGAATTTAATGTTCTTCGATTCATCTTCCATTTTTGTTCTGATTTTACTAAGCTTGAGCGGTTGAAATTTTCTTGGGTCTAGGCAAGAACAATGTCCTTTCCGAGGAGTCTCAGGATGCTGCACTTCATGTGTATAATATGAGTTTTTCAATTGCTAATGCAATTTGTTTTCGATTGCTTAAGAAATCATTGATTCAAGGTCTGACTGACAATGATTTGTATATTTTATCAAGTAGTTCATATGAATTGCTTAACTTAGAACTCTCATAGCAAATCTGCATGTGGGTTGCTGGACTTAGCATTTATATTGTTCCAAAGATAGATTATGCACATCAATTGTTTGATCAATGACTTGTTCAATTGAACTTAATTTTCTTTCAAAAATTGGAACAAGTTGAGTTGTTGATTCTCAAACTCTAGGCATCTAAGATGATTCGAATTGGAACTAAACTTGTTTTGCCCAACCTTTTAATATCAAATTTTAGTTAAATTTAACTTATATTTCCAAACCCATCAATATTACCAGATCAGATTTTCATTTTGTTTTGAAATTCATGTGAGCCATGTTTCTATCATTTTAAGCCATTAGATTCAACCACTATTTTGCACCTTAGATCCCTATGGAATTCGATCTGGTATTCACCAGTATTTTATGCTATAACCACACCTTGCACTTGGGAAAAGTTTGTTTGAATATCCTTAACTCAAATCACCTAATCTGAATTTATATTTGTGAGTGAGGTAATTAAGCAAGCGCAGTCACAATTTTGGTACCGTTTCTGAGAATCTTCGAGAAGCATTGGTGTCTTGAATCTGTGGATTGCTTGGAAGCAAGATTCAACACCATCTTCAACAACAGAGCTGCTCAACTTGTTGGGTAACTTTGTTCTATTTCTTTTCATTTTTTTTAGGTAGTAGTCATAAATTTTAGAACAGAATCTCTGCACTTGAATTCTGTCCTGTAGCATTTGACATTCTGCATTTGAATCTGTTTTGCTGCATTTGATATCAAAAATTGTTGCAACTGAACTCTGAACTGCTACATTTTGTTGCTGTATTCTGTTAGAAGAGAATTGGATTGAACTCTGTGTGAATTTGTGGATAAAATTCTGAAGTTCTGAGGTTACAGTTGATTCAGATCTGAATTTTTGTTTATGTTGTTAAGGTCTAGTAGAGTTGTTGGAATTAATTCTAAGTTGCATACTCATTCATATCTTACTAAATTACTTGAGTCTGCATCCTTAAGTTCATTTTCTGAACCTTCGGTTACACAGATGGACCCATCTTTACCATCAAGGAGAGAATGATTAACATGATTAAAATATCCTTAGACCTCTTCGAGAATACCTTCATCCAGCTAGGCAAATAACACCATCTTGCATTGTACTTCCAAATGGACATCAGATTTTTAACTTCAAACCTGGTACAATACAGCTTTTATCCACTTTCTATGGCATGGACTCAGAAAATCCTTACATGCATATGAAGGAATTTGAGGATGTTTGTGCAACTTGCATGGATAGGAATACTAATGAGGATATGGTTCGTCTTAAATTGTTGATAAAGCAAAAATATGGTTGAATTCACTTGAGCCTAGATCAATAGGAACTTGAAGAGACATGCAAACAAAATTTCTAAAGAAGTATTTTCCTGCAAATAGGACAGTGATTATTCGACAAAGCCTAATGAAACATTTACACAAGCATGGGAAAGATTCAAAGAATTATTGCAAGCTTGTCCTTATTATGCATTTGAGTCTTGAAGGATAGTTAATTTTTTTCATAATGCATTGACTCCTAACTTGAAAATTCTTGTTGGAATAATGTGCAATGGTGAATTTTATGATAGAACAGCTGAAGAAGCTTTGCATTTTTTTGATTCACTTGCTGAAAATACTAAGCAGTAGGAAGTAGTTTCCCCATCTTTTTCTGAATTTTCTGACAGTTCACATGCAAGAGGCAAATTTCAACTAAGTGAGGCAGATGATCTTGGAGCAAGGTTAGCTGCACTTTTAAAGAAGGTTGAGTCATTGGAGCACAAGAAGCAAGCATTGAAAAAGAATGAGGTAAAGTGTGTGATGTGTGAAACTTCTGATCATAGGACAGATGATTGTCCTACGCTCCCAACTTTTAAAGAGGTCCTTTATGGCCAAGCAAATCCCACATCAGCTGCAAGACCCTTCAATTCAAACTAAAGGGTGAAAACTTTTGTTCAAGAGAACAACTCTTATCCAAACACTTACAATCATAGGTATAGAAACCATCCCAAACTTTCTTGGAGAGCTGAGGCACAAAACTAGCAATATCAGCCCCAACATTTTCCTTTTCAACCATTTCAGCCGTAGTCTAATCATAATTCTTATCAGCCTCCACACAAGAGATCATTGAAAGATACCTTACAGCAGTTTATGTAAGGGCAGATTGGAATCAACAATCAAGTTTCCAAGTTCTAAGAGCAAACAAACAGAGCAATGGAGGATATCCGAAGCCAATTGTCAAAGCTCACATAAGCTCTAACCATTAGGGAATCAGGAAAACTTCCATCTCAGCCAAAGTTGAATCCTACTGGTCAAGTACATCTCAGTGAATCATCATTCTCTGGTGTTCATGACAGTTTGGAGCATGTACAGGCTGTGTCAACTTTGAGAAGTGGTAAACAAATTGTGAAACTAGATTATGTACCGCTTGAGGAAGAAAATGAAAATGAGATGAAAAAAATAAAGAAGAATTTAGAAGCAACAACCTGGAGAACAGAGAGTTAGCTGAAAAAGAACAGGAAATAAAGCGAAATGAAAGACAAGTTGAGGACAGCAAGCTGGACGGCAGCAGAAAATCAGAGAAAAAACAGAACCTAAGCAGTAGAGAGTAGTCAATTTAGATACAGCAGAAAGAGCATTCGAATACCAGTAAGTAGGAAACCAGAAATTCAAGAGAACAGCAAGTAAATTCTGAAAATAAAAATGAGCTTTTTGGAAACAAAACCAAAGTTTTTGGTGAAAATCAGTTTGAAAATGAAGAAAAAGATTCTGAAAAGGAAGGAATTTCAAAAGAAACCAAAATAGACAGATCTGAATTTTTTTCAAAAATTCATTTTCCTCAAAGATTGAATAAAAACAAGAAAGAGAATTTGAATTCTGACATTTATGAAGTTTCAAACAGGTCAGAATCAATATTCCCTTACTTGATGCCATTAAGCAAAATCCATTTTATGGAAAATTTTTGAAAGACTTGTGCACTGTGAAAAAAAATGAATGTGAAAGAAAAAGCATTTTTGACTGAACAAGTGAGCTCTATTTTACAATTTAGAACCCCACCTAAGTACAAAGATCCAGGGTGTCCCACTACTGCATGCATCACTGGGGATAAGAGGGTAGATCAAGCTTTGTTAGATTTGGGTGCAAGTATCAATCCCTTACCATTTACTGTTTACCAACAGCTTGGGCTGGGAGAATTACAGCCCACTAGAGTGACATTACAGCTAGCTGATAGGTCTGTCAAAGTTCCTAGAGGTATCATTGAGGATGTCTTGATTCAAGTGGACCATTTCTATTTTTTGGTGGACTTTATAGTGCTAGACACAGCCCATTCAGGGGAGTCAACCAGCTGTACCTGTCATCCTAGGGAGACCATTTTTAGCCACTCCAAATGCCTTGATCAATTGTAGAACCGGAGCCATTAAATTCTCTTTTGGCAATATGAAAATTGAGAAAAACATCTTCAAAGTGACAAAACACCTAGTGATTATTATGAGTCAGTGGAAGTTGATTTGATTCAAACTATCACTCAAGGGGACTTTGATAGGGGGTTTTTTGATGATCCTTTGGAGACAGCACTAGTGAACAGTGAACAAGTGGAGTTTTTTTTTATGAATGTGAATTGGAAAGTTTTGGTGAGAAAAGTTTTGAGAAAAATTCAAATTCAATCATGTCAGTGGATAAGTAGAGACCCATTTTTGAACCTTTAGAGCTGCCAAAAATCATGTCTCAGCCGTCCTTTGAAAAGCCACCCACACCTGAGAGAAAACCTTTATCAAATGACTTGAAATATGTGTTTTTGGGTGAGTCCTATCCAGCTGTTATCTCAGCTCAGCTGAGTTTGGACCAAGAAAATAAGCTTGTTGAGGTCTTGAAAAAGCATAAAAGAGCCTTGGGCTAGACCATAGCAAACCTGCAAGGAATCAGCACACTGATTTACACTCATAGGATATTTTTGGAGAAGGATGCTAAGCTTATTAGGCAAATGCAAAGGAGGCTTAGCCCTAAAATGAAAGAAGTGGTTAGAAGGGAGGTAATCAAGATGTTGGATGCTGGAATTATCTACCCTATTTCAGATTCTAAGTGGGTGAGCCCAACTCAGGTAGTGCCTAAGAAATCTGGAGTGGCTGTGGTGAAGAATAAGAAGGAGGAATTAGTTCCAATGCGCATCCAAACTAGATGGCGTATGTGCATAAATTATAGAAAGCTGAATGCAGTCACTAGGAAAGATCATTTTCCTCTTCCTTTCCTAGATCAGGTATTGGAAAGAGTGGCAGGATAGGCATTTTACGGTTTCCTAGATGGATACTCTGGGTATAATCAGATTGAGATTGCATTAGATGATCAAGAGAAGACCACATTTACATGCCCATTTGGTACATTTGCATATAGGCGCATGCCTTTTGGTCTTTGTAATGTTCCTGCAACATTTCAGAGATGCATGATGAGTTTGTTCAGTGATTTTGTGGAAAAGTTCCTTGAAGTGCTCATGGATGACTTCTCCGTTTATGGGAGTGACTTTAATGTTTGCCTAGGGAATTTGGAGAAAGTCTTGTATAGATGTGAGAAGAAGAATTTGGTCTTAAATTGGGAGAAATGTCACTTTATGGTTACTCAGGTCATAGTTTTTGGCCACATAGTATTTGCTAGGGGGTTAGAGGTAGACAAAGCCAAAGTGGAAATAATTCAAAACCTATCCACCCCTAGATGTGTTAAGGATATCAGATCATTCTTGGGCCATGCTAGTTTCTATAGGAGGTTCATTGCATCTTTTAGTGCCGTAGCTAGACCGCTATGTAATCTGTTATCCCAGGATGTTCCCTTTGGTTGGACACCAGAGTGTCAGTCCTCATTTGATAGACTCAAGGGCTTACTCACTTCAGCTCCCATATTGCAAGCACCTGATTGGACCTTATCTTTTGAGTTAATGTGTGATGCTAGTGATTGTGCTATTGGTGCAGTCCTAGGTCAAAGGAAGGAAAAGAAACCACATGTGTTGTATTATGCTAGTAAGACTCTTAGTGATGCACAAAAGAATTACACAACCACTGAGAACGAGCTTCTAGCAGTAGTCTATGCCTTGGATAAGTTTAGATCATATCTTGTAGGTTCTCATGTCATTGTATACACTGACCGTGCTGCACTGAAATATCTTATAACCAAACTTGATGCCAAGCCTGGACTTATTAGGTGGATTCTTTTACTTCAGGAATTTGATTTAGAAATCAAAGACAAAAAAGGGGTTGAAAATGTGGTAGTGGACCATCTCTCTAGGATTCCAAATCAGGACTTAGTTTTGTTTGATCCTCCCATAAATGAGACCTTCCCTGATGAACAGTTGTTTCATGTAGACTCATCTGAGGTACCTTGGTTCACAGGTATAGCTAATTACTTGGCTACAGGTGTGATACCCACCTATTGGACTAAGTTGGATAGGTAAAAATTCTCTAGGAATGTGAGGCATTTCTTTTGGGATGATCCATACTTGTTCAAGTACTGCCCAGATCAAGTCATTAGAAGATGTATACCTGAGCATGAGTACCACAGTGTCATTACATTTTGTCACACTTTAGCCTGTGGAGGTCATTTTTCTTCTAGCAAGACCTTGGCCAAGATTCTATAATGTGGACTATATTGGCCCACCATGTTTCGAGATGTGCATGCATTTTGTGTTGCATGTGATAGATGCCAGAGATTTGGTAGCCTCACTAGGAGAAGCATTGTGCCATTTCACTCCATTTATGTGCTCGACATTTTTTATTGTTGGGGAATGGATTTTATGGGGCCATTTATGAATTCATTTGGTCATGAATATATCTTAATGGCTATTGACTATGTTTCAAAATGGGTGGAGGCTGTCCCAACTACGACCAATGACCACAGAGTAGTGATAAAATTCTTGAAGGAGAATATGTTCTCTAGATTTGGGATACCAAAAGCAATGATAAGTGATAGGGGGACACATTTTTGCAATAGACATGTAGGGCTTTTAATGAAGAAGTATGGGGTAGTGCACAAAATAGGAACATCTTATCACCTCCAAACTAGTGAACAAGCTGAGCTTACCAATAGGGAGATTAAGAGAGTCATTGAAAAGACTGTGAATCCAAATAGAAAAGATTGGTCTTTGAAGTTAGTGGATGCACTTTGGGCTTATAGGACTGCATACAAGACCATATGAGGCATGTCTTCTTACAGGATGGTGCAAGGAAAAACTTGTCATCTACCCGTAGAGGTGGAGCATAAGGCCTATTGGGCAGTCAAGCACTTCAATGAGAACATTAATGAGTCGCGCCTCCAAAGAAAATTACAACTTAGTGAGCTAGAATAAATTAGGAATGACGCCTATGAGAATGTCAAGATTTCCAAGGATAGAGTGAAGAAGTGGCATGATGCACACATCAAGAAGAGAGAATTGTTTGTGGGATAAAAAGTCTTGTTGTATGATTCCAGGCTGCATTTGTTTCTAGGTAAGTTGAAGTCTAGGTGGAGTGGTCCCTATGTGATCAAAAACATAATAGAATTTGGGGCTGTGTATATTGAAAATCCTACTTCAAAGAATGTGTTTAGAGTGAATGGGCATAGGCTTAAGGAATATCATGAGAGCTTGGTGGCTGAAGTTGAGAGCTGGGACCTTAAAGATCCCCCTCACTATTGCTGATTGGTAAGGAAATTCTGCTGCATGTATTATAGTAGTGTAGTTTTTATTTTCATTTTATTCTTTTTTTTTAATTCAGTTTGCAAATTCTGACAGTTTTTTCAGCATTCAAATATGCAAGCAGTGGCTAATTGAGGCATTGGGACATTTATTGATCTGTACTGCAATGCTGTCCAAATCTGGTTTAAACATCTCAAAAACTACAGATACAATGGTTTACTTGCAATGGCAGAATTTCATGATAAGATTCAAAAGGTATTGGTATGTGTCAAATCAGTTTGGAACTTCTTTCACTTGTATATGTCATCTGAATACAAACTTTCATAAAGTGGAAGAAGTACAACACCTTTCTCTTTTCATTAGAAAGTTCCAATTCCTTCATAATGCATTGAACAAGTTGGGGGCAATCACCTTAAAAGTACTCTGGATTTTCAGCTCATATTTATCAAATCAAGTATGCTTAATTAAGCTTATCAGGTACTTTTCTTCCTCAGAACTTTATTACTTGAGTTAGTCTTACATTGAGGACAATGCTCAATTTTAGTTGGGGGGTAACAATCTGAAATTGTTTGAGATTCTGTTTTGAATGACATTGGTTGACTTGAGATGATTTATATTTCTTGGAATTGCTTGAGTTTGATTCTGAAATTTTTCATGCATGAGATTGTTTCGTTTAGCTTGCAAATTGGCATCTTTTTTATTGCATATTTTTTTAGGATTAGGTGTTTTTAGAAACAAAGTTAGGGTTAAAATCGACAAAAAAAAAAAAAAAAAAAAAGAGTTCACAAAACATGGCTTGAGCTTTTTAAGAGCTGTCATAAATTCTGGTCTGTGAGATACTGAGGTGTAGAGTTACTAATGCATTGCATTTGGATATGGAAGTTAGGTATTTTAATTTGTCTACATTGGTTCCGATATAATGGCTGGTTCAGCAACCCACTCAAGAACTGCTAAATAGGCTATATGAATCTGCTTCTCCAGAAGATTTTGGGGCTGCACATTGAAAACAAAATGCGGAGAAAAGTGAATTTCATTGAAATGGGCTCTATTTTGAGACACAAATAATAATAATAATAATTAAAAAAAAAGCTTTGTGTAGGTTCTTAGAAAAACTTTTAAGCCATGTGTTGTTGACTGTAGGTTAGGATTTTTGTTTTTAACTTTTGTTTAGTTTTGTTTGTTGATGATCTGAATTTGTTGGCTGAAAATGATCATGGAATTGCTGAAATTTTGTTGAAAATTAAACTTGATCATTGAACTGCTTCGAATGAATGATATGCTAATAGTTTTGGATTTAATTGGTATCATGTGCATAAATTAGATTGAGTTGAGTTTACATGATGAAAATTTCAGAGTTGTTTTACTTGCCTTGTGTTTTTAAAGCTGAATAATGTTGTGAATGAATAATGTTTAGAATTGTCTATTCAACATTTTTCTTGATGAATGAATTTATGAACGAACATTGTATTTTATGGATTTCCAGCTATAGTAGAGACTTATACCTAAAGTGAGTTTTGAGCCTTTAGTCCTTTATTCATGAGAGATTTACAATTATTCTAAAAGCTTTATTTTAAAAGCTTAAAATTTTCTTCACTTCAGTTTGTTCAATAATTCCAATTGCAATACTTTGTTTTTGGATATAGGTGAAGTGCTAAAGAAATTGAACTAACTTTTCGAGTCTTTGCTTTTATGGTTGAATGGAATGAAACCATGGAAATGATATTAGGCCATTATTGTTAACACTTAAACTTGTAATCTCTCCCCTTAATAAACATCACCCTTGCAGCCAATTTTGAGCCTTACTAGAGCATTCCTCTTTCTTTGTTTCTTACCAAATTATTTCCTTAACCACAATGAATGCTCTTTAGTCTCCCGGATATGTTTTGAACTACACTGAAAGTGGGGTCAAAAGGGAAATAAAAATAATGGTGAAATTTTGAGGCGAGAAAAAGAAGAATATAGGGAAGAAAAAAAACACTTGCAAATTCAAAAAAACAAAAAAAAAAAGAAATTTTTTTTTCATTTTTTTACAAGTATTCTCAAATAGAAATTCTTACATTGGTGAAATTTTGAGGCGAGAAAAAGAAGAATATAAGGAAGAAAGAGACACTTAAAAATTCAAAAAAGGAAGGGCGAATAGAAAAAAATGGATAAAAGGTGTAATTCGGGCAGGATGTTGAAAAATATAAGGAGGTTTATTTCAGTGTTTCAAAACATTTTTTGAACTCCTTATCCCTTCTTTGAGTCACCCCATTATACCCATATGACCCTATTACAACCCAAGAAAAGTCCAAATTAATTCATGGGAGAATTTCCATTCAATTGTGAAAGCTGGAATTGAAAACATTTAGTGAAATTCTGAGGTAACTTTACTATGCCATTCTTTCATGGAGTTATGCCAAGTCATTTCCTTTATTGAATAAATCATTCTTGACTTTTGGATGCCACCTTCTAGAATTTGATTTGTATTTACTCTTTTTTAACGGGGCATCTTGAGTGAAACCTTGTGTGTTTTATTTTCTTGTGAGAGTAATCTAAGATGAGAATTAAAGTCGAAACTTGGGAAAGAAATAGAATGCAAAGTTCAGAATTAAATAAAGTTCAAAAGGTCTATGTTGAGTAGAAACATTTACAAGCTCTTATTCTTTTACAACTACTTCACACACTAGGTAAGTTTCATATCTTTTACAAAATTTCAAATTGTAAACCTTGCTTATGAAAGTTTTGTTCATGATACTGATTGATTTTCTTGAGCTATTAAAATGTTATTCATTTGAAAAAATTGAGTTGATGTTTGTAGGTATCATCACTATAAACCCTCACGAGACTACACTTGTCCACTAGATGGAACCTCAGGGTTGAAAAGGCTTGCTATACGAGCTAAGAATAGTCTTGTTTTCCTACAAAAAAGGATTTTCTTCTTGAAAATAAAAATAGAATTTTTATTTTTTTCAATACAACATTACTGTGACACCACATCTTTGAGCCATTATTAGGGACAAGTAATGTTGAAGTTGAGGGGTGTGATTGGACTTAAATTGTTGCATATTTTCTATTCAATTACACCTTTTCATAGCATATGAATGATGTAAGAATTGTGTTTTATGCAGAACTCATACTCATTACTCCAATTTGGAGTATGTGTTGATTTTATGCACAAATAAAAGCAATTTGAGCTACATTGAGGGACAAGAAGAAGTACTGAATACATCAAGAGCATACAGCAGCTGATTAATTCCATTTGAGAATAATGAAGAATTTTTGTTGGATTCAAAATCGTCATTCTAAGAGTTCTGGAAGAAGGAAAGTGCATTCGAATATGAAGATAGCTCATTCGAATACTCTTGAAGAGTAAATAAAATTCTGAAGAGAAATGCATATTCGGATACAGTTCAAAACATTTGAATGAGTGGGTAACTTCTTCCAAGTGTCCTTAACTGAACATGTGACGAGATTTCTTCTAAAATCAAGAAGGGGTAAAGTCGTCATTAGGGAGGTGATTTGTTGTAACAAAAAAGAGAATCCTCGAGATAGAGAGAGAAGAGATAGAGCGGATATGAGGGGATACACACATGGACCCGGAGGAGACCACCATAGGGGAGCTGGAGAATTAGTTTTTAGAGAGAGTATGCTGTAGAAAGAGGGTTCTAGTTTTTCATTCTATTTTCAGCAGAGACTTGGTTTTTCATTCTATTTTCAGCTAAGAGTTTCAGTTTTTAATTTTCATTTTACAAGTATTGTAATCGAATTTAAGTTTGCAAGTAATTTTAATTTCAGAATTTAATGTTCTTCAATTCATCTTCCGTTTTTTGTTCTGATTTTACTAAGTATGAGCGGTTGAAATTTTCTTAGGTCTAGGTAAGGATAGTGTCCTTTTTGAGGAGTCTTAAAATGCTACACTTCATGTATATAATCTGAGTTTTTCAATTGCCAATGCAATTTGTTTCCGATTGCTTTAGAAATCATTAATTCAAGGTCCGATTGACAATGATTTGTACATTTTATCAAGTAGTTCATATGAATTGCTTAACTTAGAACTCTCATAGTAAATCTGCATGTGGGTTGCTAGACTTAGAATTTATATTGTTCTGAAGATAGATTATGCACTTCAATTGTTTAATCAATGACTTGTTTCAACTGAACTTAATTTTCTTTCAAAAATTGGAACAAGTTGAGTTGGTGATTCTCAAACTCTAAGCATCTGAAACGATTCGAATTGGAACTGAACTTTGTCTTGCCTAACCTTTTAATATCAAATTTTAGTTAAATTTTAACTCATATTTTCAAACCCATTAATATTACCAAATTAGATTTTCATTTTGTTTTGAAATTCATGTGAGCCATGTTTTTGCCATTTTAAGCTATTAGATTCAACCACTATTTTGCACCTTAGATCCTTGTGGAATTCGACATGGTATTCACTAGTATTTTATGCTATAACCATACCTTGCACTTGGAGAAAGTTTGTTTGAATATCTTTAAATCAAATCACCTAATCTAAATCTATATTTGTGAGTGAGGTAATTGAGTAAGCACAAGCAATACCAGAAATTAAAGTTCTATTAACAAATCAACACAACCTTGCGAGAAGCACAGGAATTTGTTGACAAAGGTAAAACATGCCTTTGAACTTAAAGGAGAAAATAACCCCAAATCCTTTATGCAGATTAGACAAACATCTTCACTACATCAAAAATGAAGATATAAGGATTTAAAGAAAAGAGTACAAGTTTGTAATCAAATATCTCTTGATCTATTTTTATAAGAACTCTACAACCTTGCTTTTCCTGACACCCATAACAAACTCCTGCTATGAAGATGAAAAACCTTCTACTCAAATAGAAGAAGCTACCTGATCTGTCTAAACCCAACGGATATGAGCTTACCATTGCTAGATCTTTGCCAAAGATGGAAAGATGATGTGAAAGGGCATTAGGTCAAGAGTCTTAGGTTTGGGAAAAGCTTTTTATAATAAAAGAAAAGGGTAAAAATGTCATTTGGACAATTTTGAAAAATTTTGGCAATCATCGCCGGCAACTCGCAGGCGCGAGATGCTCATGAGCTGCATGCAAAGCACATGGGTCAGGTGTCACAAGCTGCCTACGAGACAAAATATTATTTTTGGACAGTTTTTTCAAACTCTAAATAAGATGCTTGCGCACAAAGTAATGCCAAAAGCTTCTATAGAAGCACCAATACTTTCCTTTTTTTTTTTTTTTTTTTAGTTCTTCTCCCAAACTTTAGCTATGATACACAAACATGATGCACAAAAATTTTTCAACATATGTTGAGGTATCATTCCATCAAACTTGTTACATTTAAACAATACTAAATTAAGAAAATTACAAAGAAAATGTTTGCTCATACATTGCCAATTAACAAATATCTATATAAACACTAATAATTACCTCATTTTGGCAATTTTGATAAGAAAATCCCAACCCCAAATTATAAACAAAAAAGTCAAATATCACAAGTCTAACTGAGTAAATTATCTTATGCATAGACTTGAAATACTAAAAACACTTACCAAAGTATCATCATAAAAGTAATTATGTAACTCCCCTTAATCAATAATCAATCATCAAAAACACCACTCCCCTCAAACATGTAATATCTCTCCCCTTAAAACATGATCTCTCCCTTTTTTTTTCTTTTATAAAAACATATTCTACTTTTGACTCTTGTCTCTCCCTTTTTGTGAGGAATTGGCAAAGAAATGGGATAAGAACAATTTGGCCACACATAAATGAACTTAATCAAGAATAATTCAATAGGAAAGAGCAATAGCCATCCATCAAATACAATAATCCATAAAAGAAAAAAATCCATTCGTAAACCCGGCTTAAACAACAGCCAAAATAAAAAAAAAGGGTCTTTTCAAACTTTTTAAACAAATCAAAAGATTCAGCCATAACCAGAAGATTCAGTTTAGAAACAAGAACAACCAGAAAACATGTTAGAAGTGCCCCCGTAGGTAAAAAGACTCAATCTCAGGCAAAGGCCTAGCCGGGTCACCCACTTTAGTGCCAAGTTCTTGAACTATATTTGAGAGTCCAAAAATGGACGCCTGAGCAGAAAAAGATATATCATTCAAGGATGAAACAAAATGATCAATATGCTGCGCACACCGCGTTGCGAATTTGGCAGTGACTTCCAGACATTGAAGGAGATGCAGCCGCATGCTATGGACCTGAACTTGGACCGATTCCGCTAACTATTTGAAGATAGAGTGAACAGTTTCTTGCAACTTTTAGTTCAACCTCTCCAAGTGACTGAGGCGTTCAGTGAAGGCGATGAGAGTGAACACCACAACCAACGAAGGGATCATTGGGAGAGGTAGATGGGACAACATCGGGGAGTGTACTGGGGGATGCAACAGCTTGAAAATCATCCATTGAAAAAGAAAATGACATATGTCCCAAACCAGAAGATGAAGCATGAGATGACTAGACAGGTTTTCTTCTGAGTAATGGTTTGAGAAAGAGTGGTGCATAATGGGACTATCTCGAGGCAATGAGGTTTCCTCAAACATTCAGAGAATATTAAACTTGACTTGCAGAAAAGTTGTGATGGTCACGCCATAAGTAGACCGAACCGAGCATTTTTCTGAGTGAAAGCAGTGCACATGTTTTGGAATAGCAAAGAAGGAACGTTAATGGAGATATTATGAGAGAGACAAAACAACAAATTAATATTCTCTTTTGAAATCGCGGATGAGTGATTTGAAGGAGTAAAAACAGACTTATAAATGAGATTTAGAATTCTAAATGGAATCGTGAAATCACTATGCTTGAATGACATACTAGGAAACTAGGGATTGGACTATCTCGCATAGGAAGAACCAATTAGAGATTGCAGGATGGGAAGTCCATTCAATATTAGAATAAACTGAATTTAGAGTGTGACTGATTTTGAGAAAAGAGGCAAAGTCATTTATAGAAAATTGGATGGAAACCCCCACAAACTTTAGTATAAAACTCCCCCAACTTAAGAGAAATTTGATAAATGTTTGTGTAAAATTCTCTAATAAGTTCAACAGAGGCACAACCTAGAATAGACCCATCACTTAACCAAACCCATTTTTTAAAAATTCAGAAAAATCTCCAATAAGATGAGAAAACTCTTATCTGTCGTTTAAGAAGCATGGGCCAGTTGGAGAAAACTGATCGAACTGACATTTTCGACCATCAATGAACAAATCAGGTGGAAAAAGAGGGTCCCGAGTGGAAGGCGATCCTACCTTAGATGAAGGGGCAGATTTGGATGAAGACCTTGCTCCATGTGAGTTCATCTTTTTCTTTGTCTTAGAAGTCTTTGGTGGAATCTTGAACGATGTCGCAGCAGAGCGCTTAGAGGACTTATGCTTTTGTCATTGCAATGGTTAAACCAAATAGAGAGTGTTAGGTTGCTAATGGTGGTGAGAAAGTGCTGAGAGACAACAGGAAAGGTTACAACCCTTCAACACCAAGGGCCGGGGCCATAAAAGTTAGGTCCAAAACCTTAGGCATGTGAAACGAAATTGTCATAGTAGTGGTTTGCCACGGGCCACACCCCTTAAATCTTTCTCATTAGAACCACTACAGTGCAGGACCCATTACCTGTATCAAATAAAGCACAAAAAAGTTACGGGTTACAACCCAATTAATGAGAGGTAAACCCCATTAAAACCGTTAATAGTATGACGTCACACTGTCTGTACAATACATTACACATGACACATGTCACACAGGAGGCTGATGACTAGACTCCACCATAAAAAGCAGAGTGTATTAGATAGCAGAGCAATACCAAAGGAAACCATCACATAAATGTAGTAAATTTGATACCCAAAAGAGATTGAACACCTAGGCATTGAGGATAAAACAAAATGAAAATTTCTCATAGTAAAAGAAAAAATTACTGAGTAATAAATAGACCTAAGGAATAAACCAATGCGAAAACACCATTCCCACAGTGAATAATAATGCACTGATAGAATAAATGATACACAATGAAATAAACATTTACCAAGAGAAATAAATGCCTTGAGCATTCATTTACGACAGATGAAAATGAAAAGACTCCTTTCATTAAAACAAACCTAGCGCCCAAAGAAGACCAAAGTTCTCATCGTGAGATTCACTTAACACAAGGCAGTGGCTGTTGTGAGAAGGAGAAAGGAAGCTTATGGCTGTGACAATCCAGCGATGTTCAATGCTAAGACAAATACCCTACAATAATTTAGCTAAGAAGGAAACATTTACAAAAATTGAAGCAAAAAATTAAGGTTATAAGAATAAATCAGTAAAAAAACACACTCTATCAGTTAAGACATTAAATACCAATTTTCATAGCATGACAAGATATAATGAATAGGAACAAAATTCATCAATCAAGTATGACTTTGGAAAAATCTTAGACAACACAAAGTAAAAAGAAGCATTTCAAATATATCACTAATTCACACTAATGTAACATATTTTACTCAAAGGACATCTGGAGACAAAGTACTACTCATAACACCACTTATCAAAATTTACTAGAAGATGTTTTTGAAAAAGTCAAACTAATCGATTGCCCATCAAAACTTTAATGAAGATCCCAACTTTAGAAGTATGCAATGATGAAAATTTGACTTAAACACGACCAACTCTATCTCTCTAAACAAATGAAAAATTTGTAAAGTGCAATGTGATGATGGTTTTTACCAATCTTGTTTAGTTTCTTTTTCACCAAGTTCACTTTTTTTTTCTTTTTTTTAAGAGATCAGGATAGTAACCCTTTTCGTCGCCAAAATTGAGGAAATTCAAATACATACTTTTTCTTTTCTTGATATCTGGGGAAAAAATTGTGATCAAATCAATTATTAGTCAATTGAAAACAATCATCATACTAGGAATTCGAGAAAGGTGCAACCAACTGACTATGTGTTCGATATCAACTGAGTGAAAAAATAAACAAAAGTGTAAACTCAATGATATCATTTTCAATACTACACCTAATCAATCATGAATCAAAGTGAATTACAAGAGCTAAACATCGGCCAAAGATTCAAGTTGCGAACACACATATAACTTTGACATGCCCTTACATAATATTCCATACCTTAAATGATACAAAATGATCTTATTTACAAAATTAAACTCATAGATGAAATTGTAAGATCATTTATTCAATTTTATTGAAGCTAAACTATTCAAGGAGTATGACTCCTAAAGATGAACGAAGATATTCCAAATGAGGAGCCTCAAGTCGTTTTGTGAAATATGTTCAAGGGCCAATACTTTTCTCTTAACAAGATCTCGAATGCAGTGGTATGTTTATGTGTTTTGTGCGAGAATATTGAATAGGTTTCTTAAAAATATTAGTTGCACTCAAATTGTCATAAAATAGAGACAAAATACCTTGATTAATACCATAATCGGAAAGCATTTACTTCATCCGTAAAACGTGAGCATAATAGCCCCAGCAACAATGTACTCAGCTTCAACTATCAAAAGAGAAATAGAGTTCTACTTCTTGCAATGCTAAGCCACTAAATTGCTCCCAATATAAAAACACCCTCCAGATATGCTCTTGGGGTCCTCACCGGGCCATCACAAGGAAAACTATAATCCAGATCCTTTTTATTTGGCATTAACTTGGAATAGCGTGCACAACACCCCGCTTAATCTACATCTTAATAACAAGTAATTTCTATAAAAGATCTATTAGGAAACCAGATGCCATAATTTTGAATCCTATTCACATAATGAATGGTACGTTTGACAGCAGTTAAATGAGACCCTTTGGGATAAGCTTGATACTTAACATAAATGCCTACTCTAAATGCAATGTTTGGACAACTAGTAGTTAAGTACAAGAGGCTACCAAACATACTAATGTACAATGTCTGATCAACACATTTACTAGAATCATCTTAACTAAATTTGGTACTGGTGCTCATGGGTGTCCTAGCATGCTTTATGAGTGACAAACCAAATTTCTGAACAAAATCTTTTGCATACTTGGATTGAGAGATAAAAATGCCCCATTTGACTTGCTTAACTTGTAAACCTAAAAAGAAATTGAGTTCTCCCATCATACTCTTTTCAAATTGACTATTCATAATTTCAGTAAATTTCAAGGCATGATTTTCAGAAATAGAACCAAAGAAATGTCATCCACATACATTTAAGCAATAGCAATATGCTTAAACTCTTTATTAATGAATAAGGTCTTATCAACACTACCCCTTATGAAATTGGACTCAACCAAAAAATTGATAATTCTCTCATAGTAAGCTCTGGGAACTTGTTTCAACCCATACGAAGCTTTCTTTCAAATGGAAAATATGGTCAAGGTACTTAGGGTCCACAAACTCCTTTGGTTGTTCAAAAAACACTTTTTTCTTAGAGGATACCACTCGAAAAAGTACTTTTTACATCCACTTGAAAGAATTTTAATCCCATATAGCAAGAAATAACAAATAAGAGGCAAATATACCCTAATCTAGCTACATGAGCAAATGTCTCATCAAAATTAATTCCTTCAATTTGAGTATAACCCTATGCTACAAGTCTGGCCTTATTTCTAATAATAGTACCAAATCACATTAGTATCAATAGGTTTAGGTACTAATACCCCAATGTCATTGCGAGAACATTGCTCTAATTCCTTATGCTTAGCATTAATCCAATTAGTATCAAGAAGAGTTTGTTTCAAATTTTTAGGTTTAATACATGAAGTGTAACAAAGATAGGTTACCTTATTTTGAACTGGTCTTCTTGCTTTCATGGGAGTAGTCACCTTACCAATTACCTAAGTCATAGGATGATTCAACTTCACCATTGATGAGGGATATAAAGTCACCAGTGGCTCTTCAACCTCATTCTCCAAATCATCATGAGATTCAACATTTTGATCAATGTTGACTCCAACTTTCTCTTGTTTTTCCACTAATGATTCTTCTAGAAGACCCATGGTAAACTCATGTACATCTTTAGTGAAATTTATTTTCTAAGAAGAGTTTTAGAGAATCATCATCTGCCACAACATTTATACCCCATAATAGTAGAAATTTATTTTGTGGAGTAGCCAAGAAAAATACCATCATTGCATCTAACATTAAATTTACATAGAGATTCTCTATCATGGTAAATATAACATTTACTCCCAAAAAAGTAGAAGTAGTGAACATTAGGCTTCTCACCATTGCAAATCTCATAGGATGAGACTTTGGTTGCCCTTCTGACAAAAGCTCTAATTCTAGTGTAACACAGAGTATTTAAGGCCTCAACCCAAAATCTTAAAGGCAATTTTCTACAATGTAACATGACTCTAGTTATTTCTTAGAGAACTTTATTCCTTCTTTCAATAACCTTATTTTATTAAGGTGTCTTAGGAGCAAAGAATTCATGCTGGATGCCACACTCATCAAAACAACAATAAAATTCAGAATTTTAAAACCTTTTGCCATAATCATTTCTCAATCTAATGATCCGACCAATTTTAACACCTTTTTCATTTTGAAATCTATTACAAAGAGATTTAAAAGACTGAAATATGTTATATTTTTCTCAAAAAATTCACCCAAGTATATCTAGAAAAGTCGTGAACCCAAACAATAATATATTTCTTTTACACCTAAACTTTCTGTCCGAATAGGACCTATTAAATTTGCATGCACTAGTTTTAAGACAGAAGAAATAGCTATTCTCTTGGTCTTCTTGTGAATAGCTTCAGTTGGTTTCCCTTTTTGGTATGGAATATAAATAAATTTCTTTACTTTTTCAAGCTTTGGCAATCTTGTTACGATCCCAATCTTTGAAAATCTTACAAGATCTTTATAAGTAACATGTCCAAGTCGTTGATGCCAAAGTTCAATGTTTTCATCCTGTGCAATCTTACAAACATGACCATTGTCGATGGAGATTCCACAGCAATTATCATTAGTTTTAATTCCTTTCAACACTATATTGTTATTTTTGTTAAGAATAGAATATCCACTTTTGACAAACATAACATTGTAGTGTGAATCATAAATTTGACTAATACTAATCAAATTTTCCTTTAAGCCGTTAACATATAAGATATCATTGAGTCTAGGAAGTCCCTGGGCAATCAATGCATCCAACACTAAGAATTTTAGATTTACTTCCATCACCAAATGTAACAGAACCTTCATCACAAGCTTTCAAAGAGATGAACATGGATTTAATGCCACATATATGCTTAGAACAACTACTATCAAAATACCATATGCTAGAACTTTGTACTCTAAATGCTGTGCATGCAACATAACAATTCAAGTCGTTACACCTAACCCTGCAATTCTAGATGTTGCGTAGGTTGCTTCTTACCCTTGTAGAAGATTCGAGTGCTAGTCTTATACTTTAGCTTGGAAGATCTAGCATGAAATGTTTTTCTATCAGGTATGAAAGGCATCACATTTGAAGTCTTAGCCATTTGGCTAGGATGCCTATATATGATGCAACCTTCTTTGGTACGAATGGAGCTCTCTCAAAAACATCATCATGATGACTAAGGCCACTAAACCTATTTGACAAAAATTATTTTTTTATGTGATTTTGATGCATGTTTCCTCTAGACTTAACATATTTTAATGGCAAACCATGTAATTTATTACAATTTGGTCTAATATGGCCTCTAACTCCACAATGATGATAGATGGGAACAAACTTCTTAACAAGTGCAAAATTTGAGGTGAACATTCTAGATTTAGAGAAATTATTACTGCATGACTTGAAGACCAGTAATATGAAGAATTATTACCTATGGAGTGATTCTTCACCTTATTTACACTATAAAATACTTTATGGCAGAATGTTTGACTCCCTTTGATATTTGTCTTCAAACTTCTGTTTCTAGACTTTGAAAAGTCTAGTGAGGGTTAAGATATTTTCTACTTGCTCTTTGACTGCTTTTCTTTATGAGGCATAACTTCATTCTTGATTGTAGGAACAAACTTGATTAGTCATTTTCCTTGAATTGAGGATGATGAAGAGTTCTTTTCACATCCAAGACTAGTCATATCATAAGGATGCCTTTAAGCTTCCAATATATTATCCAATTTTTTTGTATAGGAATCCCATTTCTTAAATAATTTGATTGTTAAATCAAAAATTTCCTTCAACTTCTCAACTTGCTTTTCAAGAGACATTCAATAATGTCAGTCTTTCGCCATTTTCCTTTCGAAGACCTAATAATTCCTTCAAAGTCACACACTTTGATTTTGCAAGCTTCTAGTTCACTTTTGAGACTCTTTTTTTCACTTTCAACACAATTCAACTAGGCAAGAGCTTTGGCTTTATGTTTTGTAAGTGTGATGCTCTATTTATAAAATTATTATATTTTCCTTGTGCTTTCTCAAACTCTTCTTTAATATCAGTTTCATACTTAGAATTTGAAGAACTAAGCTTGTAATCAAACAATGAACTTCTCAAGGAATCACTCGAATTAGAATTTTTCCTTGGAGAAGATTCATTACCTTCTACCACAAATGCTAAAACATTGATGACTTATCTTCAGACCTAGTTAAATCATCTTCAATTTGATTTCCCTCACTCTCAAAACCATCCTTATTCTCCCAAATTTATCTTGCTCCTTGTCATATTTAGAACTTTCACCAAATTTTTTCTTTTTCTCTTTGTTGAACTCAGAAGCGTCACGACCGAATCCGCATGTCGAGGTTATGACGTGTGTGGGTCATAAGTCTTTATTGCAACATGGTGAGGTGAAATCACCTAGATAATAAAAATAATGTTTTATTATGAAATAGGGCCTTAATTACAGTTACTAGGAGTTGCCACCCGACATTTTCAAAATGGGTACGTCAAGAAACCCCGGTTTTGGTTTAAGTTTAGCTTATTTTTGAAAGCATGATAAAAGACCTATTTTTAGTGACTCTTGACTAGTCTATTTAATCAGAGACAATGGTTCCAGGGGTTCGGCTGTGCATTGGAATCGTTACGCTTAGATATCTAGGGATATCTACAGTCCCTTTCCACTCTTTATAGTCATAATTTCACAAGATAATTCTTTGGTTTATAACAATCATAACATACAACTCATGATGCAACTAATGTATAAAATGCCAAATGGCTGAGTTTGACTCACGTGAGTGTAGTGAGATATCTACTTACATATGAGTGTGTGTATGTATACTAAGAATGAAGTGTACATTAAATGATGGCTTATGAAGACTGAGGTGACTGAACTCAAGCTACCTACGTACCTTGTAAACGGATCAAGTCAAACATAGTTCAGACCTCAAATGGTCTAAACTATATGGTGAGAAAATGTAAACTGGTTTGCAAATGCAAGGGTTTAACTCTATGTCTAAATCAATATCTCATGATGGTCTATAAAGACCGTGGAGACCACACTCAAGCTATCAACTCAAGCTGCCTGCGTACCTTTCTAAGGGATCAGGTCATCGTAGCTCGAGATAGTGCCTAGTGCAGATGTGATGTTTAAATATATGAGATGATGACCAATGAGGTCAGTATTACATGTAGAGCCACGTTCCTGATATAGGATGAGGAAGAGCATAAACTTAAGGTATGTATTATGAGTAATCGTCTTTGTTTTGTGAGAGTCTTACTCCACTGAGGAAAAGATAGTTAGCACTCAGTGCATAACTGGAAATGGTTAACTAAAGAAAGGGGTAATGCTCCACTGGAGATAAGCTGGGGATTTATAGAGACCAGGATGACCAAACTTATGCTATCTGCTCTAGCTGCCTATGTACTCGTGATGGGATCAGGTCTATGTAGCTTTATAAGGATCTAATGTGTGAGTGCTTAAAATTATAGGATTTAAAGTAAACTATAAGTAGGTGCCTAACGATGTAAGACATAAGGTAAACTATATGTTGGTGCCTAATGATGTAAGACTTAAGGTAAACTATATATGGATGCCTTAAGATGTAGGACTTAAGTCTAAGCAAGGTAAAGACGTATGAGTGCCTAAGGATATAGGACTCAAGGTAAACTATATGTAAGTGCCGAAAGATATAGGACTTAAGGTAAACTATGAGTGCCTAAAGATGTAGGACTTTGGTAAACTGTAAGTCCTTAAAGATATAGGATTGAGATGGTCTATAGAGACCGGGGTAATCGAACTCAAACTATCTGCTTGAGCTGCCTATGTACCCATACTGGAATCAGGTTTACGTAGCTCTTGCAAAAAGTAAACAACATAAAAGGAGCGTAAGCTTTAGATGATGAGATAGTAGGCATTTGCTACTTTACTAGTATAAACACTAGGAGCATAAACTCTATATTGGTTAAAAGAGACCAAACATAAGAAGTATAAAATCCAAATAGGGAACAAGAGTACAAACACTAGGAGTATAAGACTATATGGGTGTAAGGGAAAAAAAACACTAGGAGTATAAACTCCACAAGGGTGTAAGGGAGAACAGACACCGGGAGTATAAACTCCACATTAGTGTAAAGAGTAGTGACACCGAGAGCATAGACTCCACATGGTGAAGGGAATAACGACACCGGGAGTATAGACTCCACTTGGTAAAGAGAGTAACAACACCAGGAGTATAGACTCCATATGGGTGTAAGAAAATACAGATGCCAGGAGTATAAGACTCCATACAGGTGTAAAGCATAGTTTGCATTGGGGCTAAACTAAAGGGATGGGCTTTACGCTGATGAGGAGTTCAACTTTCAAGTATGCACTCAGTGTAGATGAGTGAATATCGATCATTTGGGAAGAAAGCTTAGCTCAAATCAAGAAGTTAGCTCCTGGTGGTAACGGTTAAATCCATGTGAAGGGCTTAAGGGCCTCATGTGATGAGAGTGAATGTCTACCATTTAGGAAAGGGACTCAACTCAACTCAAGAGCTCAGTTCCCGATAATGGTATTGATGCAATTAATATGATCAGATATGTCTAAGTGATGTCACGCTTAGAACTCATCGGCTTAGCCAACCCTAAGTCATTCACAGTCTCAAGTGAATGCTCTAGATTTTTATGTCAACTTTTAATGTGTGTGTTCTTGCATGTTTTAATGTGTGTGTTCTTACATGTTTTAATGTGTTCTAGCATGTCAAGGCATGTTCTGGTATGTCAAAACATGATACATGACATGTCAGAGTATGTGTTAGCATGGTCAATGATGTTCTAGCATATTATACTATGTGTGAGATGATGAATGAGCATGGTAAGGAACCATAGCACATGGACAGCTATCTTTGGGTGAAATCTCCCATAATTCTTTCACATGCTTTTGTCTCATGGCATAAGATATGTAAGCATGGTATGTGATGACATGCTATAATATAATAAAGATCGCATGACATGGTGGAAGTGGTATTACTACATGATATGCATGGCAGAATGATATTATGGCATGGAAAGTATGATGTTCAGCATGGCTATACGCAATGATAAGGCATGGCATTCACATTCAAAATTGTCCCAGGTAATTCCAATCAATATCATACATCGTGTATAACCCAATCATGAATTATGATTCGGATACCTTTTATTGACAAAGAATTTGTTTACATAATTAAAACTATTGAATTTGTTTACATAATTAAAACTATTCTACTCTATTTACGTAAACAAGATTGAAATGAAATAATAAAATTTTTAGAGAGAGAACAGTATACTAAACTTTGAACTCTAGAGAGAGATAGTTTGGAATTCTCCCTGAAACTCCTTGGAAACTCTTCTCGATGGCCAAATATAAGGGAGAGGAAGAAATGGAAACTCAATTGGGAAAGCAGGATCCAAATGAGGCATGAAGAAAATGAAAGGAAAGCCCCTTGTTTATAGGCTTCGTTAATGCTAAAAATTTTGTATATGAGGTTAATCAAACAAGTTTGAATGACAAAGAATGCAAAATATTTTGATAAAAAAGTTTCACAAGCTTATTTGCTAAACAAAGTGGAAAATAGCTTAAATAAAAAATTAGACAAACAAATTTGCAAAAAAAAAGTAAGCAAATCGGCTTGAATAACTAGTTAATCAAAGTAGTTTGTAAAACAAAGTTAACAAACAAGCTTGAATATCAAAATATGCAAAAACGTTTGAAAAATGGCCTTAAAGGTGAAAGGTTTGGTGGCATGAAGAAATTATGGGCTGTTTTGGCCTTAGCCCTAAGCTTAGGCCATGTTTTAGGACGTTCAAACTTCATCAAAGAAGGTTCAGGCCGTTTTAAGATCGCTGGTACCTTTTTTGGGAGCTTTCATGACCTTTTGGACACTTCTTGGAGAGATTTGGACCAATTAGGTTAAAATTTGGTCCAATTTGGGATTCCAAAGGTCGAGTTATGTTCGTTTGAAAATTACTACTCCGAAATAAGTTAAAACAGAGAAGGGGCAATCAATCCTTTAACTTAACCAATCGAGGCACCATCTAACTAACTCCTCCCCATATTTTTGGGTATAAGGAATCAAAAAATTCCATCGGTGGGTCTCTGGAATATTTCTAAGAATCTATATAATAAAAAATAAACATTGACTTAGGGGTTTGGTTGGACCTCCTATTGTTCGAGTTGGCTAGATCTACTTATGCCATTACCTCAGGGAATGAAACCTCAACGTTTTTGTGAAATTTGAGGTAATTTTGAATTTTTTTGGATGCTTAACTTGTGTTTGGGGTTCCAACAGCCTCCTTTTTACAGGTAGGAGCAAATTTTGAGTCGATGGAGCCTGGATGACTTCTGGAGCTAGATTCTGGATATTCTCAACCTTCCTCTATGTCTTGTGACATGTTCTGGGAATATGAGTATCTTCTTATAACTTTCTGATTTGAAATTGGAATTCAAGTGGATGTTTTCCTTCAGGTGCGTTGGTAGAAGTCATTCTAGACTTCTGGACTGAATTGACCTTTAATTCTGGACTTTGGCTCCTTTGTGGATACCAGACTTGTTTGTTTGGTGTCTTGGATATGTCTATGTAGTTTGGTGGCCTTCTGTCTTAATCTGAGTCTTTAGCTTAGCTTTTTCCTAGCTCAAGGATAGAACTAGTGTTTTACTGATTGGTCGTTTTTTGTCGAATTCTGACACTTTAGCATATCCTACAATTAAGAAAACTTAATCAGTAGAGAACCATTAAAGCAAAAACCATTAAATAATGTAAATATTAAATGAGGGGGTAAAATTGGAGTGTCAACAGCTGCCCTTCTTTTTCTGCCTTAGCTTGCCTAAGCTAGAAAATGAAAAAGAAATAACCTAATTTTCCCCCTCGCTTAATGAAACAAAGAAAGAAACAACCTTGTAGTTTGGGTGATGATTTGCACTTGTATCGCTCCAGGGATTGGCTTTTTCATTTAAGCTTGAAAAGAAATCTCAAAAATTATGTTAGTAAATGATTATTTAATTATGAAGGATTAATCCTTGCACATGAGCCTAAACTTGTCACTAGTTTGTAAGAAATGAGTATAAACTCCTAGGAAAATTTTGAGTCTTATGATGGCAAGAACAAGACTTCAAAAAAGAGTGTCAACTCCAACTTTGACACTAAATCTGGTTATGGTAAAAACAAGATTTTCAAATGGGAGTACCAGACTTCGAGATTGACTTTAAATCTCGTGGTAAACATAAGATTACATAAGGGGAGTATTAAACTCCAAGAAATTGGGAGTATGACACTAGGAGTATAAACTCCACCAGGGTGAAAAATGTGTTGACACTAGGAGTACAAACTCCACATGGGTGAAAGGATTACGAAACACCTGAAGTATGAGACTCGATAAGGGTGTAAGGATTACGAAACATTAGGAGTATATGACTCCATAAGGGTGTAAGGGGTATGAACACGAAGGCTAGATTTGACTCTTGCGATGTCAAGAACAAAACTTCAAAAAGGTAGTACTAACTCTGAGGTGGACATAAGGCTACAAAAGGAGAATTTAACTCTGAGGTTGACTCTGAATCTTACGATGGAAAGAACAAGATTTCAAAATGGGAGTGTTAACTCTGAAGATGAGTCAGAATCCTATGGTGAACATAAGACTATAGAGGGGAGATCTAACTCCAAGGTTGACTCTGAATCTTGTGATGGCAAGAATAAGATTTCAGACTGGGAGTGCTAAACTCCGAAGATGACTCTGAATCCTATGGTAAACGTAAGACTCCGGAAGGGGAGTTTAACTTTAAGGTTAACTCTGAATCTTGTTATGGCAAAAACAAGACTTCAGAATGGGAGTGCTAAACTCTGAAAATGACTCCAAATCCTATGGTGAACATAAGAATATAGAAGGGAATATCTAACTTCAAGGTTAACTTTGAATCTTGTGATGGCAAGAAAAATATTTCAAAAGCAGAGTGCTAAACTCCAAAGATGACTCTGAATCTTATGTTGAACATAAAACTATAAATGGGGAGATTTAACTCTGAGGTATAAAGACTTATGACAAAAAGCTCTAGGTTTGGTGATCAAACACTTAAGAGCATATGACTCAAGGTTTCAGAAATGATACTTATCTCCAAAACGATGTATAAACACCAGGTGTATAAATTCCCCCAAGGTGAAAGTATTACAAACACTAGAAGTATAAACTTCAAAAGGATAAGAGCATTAAGAACACCAGGGGTATAAGACTCCACAAAGGTTAGAGGATTACGAATCACCAAGAGTAAAAAAACTCTACAAGGGTGAGAGATATGAATCATCGGGAGTATATGTAATACCCGGTATTCAATTTTGGTCAATTTATGTATTATTTTGGCATAAAATATTGTTATTAGTTTTGGGTAAATCTACTTTTTTTTCTGGGTCGAATTTAACTTTAAAACGGTATTGGGTAGCTTTTTCTTTTCCTTCCTTTTCTTTTTTTCCCTTTTTTTTCTTTTCCTTTCATTTTTTCTTTTTCTTTTTTCTCATTTTCCTTCTTTTCTTCCCACCCGTGGCCTTTTGGCAGTGGGTTCGGCAGTGGACAGCGGAGAGAGAAAGAGAAAAGAGAAGAGAGAGAAAGAAGAGAGAGAGAGGATTCGGGTCGGAAGAAGCTCGACCCAAGTAGTTTTTGACACTAAGAACGCTGTGGCATTGTCTGTTTCATGAGATTTCGCTCAAGGTGGAAGAAATTGGAGTTGGAAGTTTGGAGGCAAAAATAGAAATTTGCTCATTTCTCCATTTTCCTTTAGATCTGAGATAGATGAGACTTATATTTGGGTTCTTGACGTCATAAGGATCATTTTGGTATATTTATATGCTTGATTTAGTGAAACATTGTGAAATATGTATATATATGTATATACAAGGGTGTGTATATAAATGCATCTACATGTTAAAATTTTGCACACTTTTGAGTTATGATAATTATATAAATGATATATGGAGAATTTTGGTATGTTTATGTTACACGAAGGTGATCGAAATTTGACTAACAATGGAAATTCAGTTCGAGATTTAGCATATGGCCGAGAATGGCTCACTGGAAACCATTTTGGAAAAAAACTAGTTTGCCTATTCACATAGGGGGCCTCAACCCTAAATTTTGATATAATTACATTTTTGTCCCAAAAGTTTAGGAAATTACCAAAGGACCCCAAGGTTTTGGGAAAGTTACTGTTTTGCCCCTGGAAGTCCTAAAATTTATATTATGCTATCTTTAGGGTTACAGGAAGTTATGATTTGGCCTTATGGAATTAAAGGATATTGGAAAATATAATTTCTGGGATTTGAAAGCATGCTTTGCTTTGTTATGATAATTGTGGGAAATGAATATGGTGAAACATGTTTGATGATGTATTATAACATTCTTTATTTAATATTGTGAATTATAAATTGTGGTTGTTGAGCATGATTGAGCATATCATGTGCATTGGGCTGGGGTGGTATCATTTAGCATTGAATGTGTTTATTGATTGGTCGAGAGTGCCATATCAATGTTATGGGCGTGCAGAGGCCCGAGGAGTTGGGATGGCTAGATGATTTCTGGTGCTATGTGATTTCGGTTCGTTTGGTGACCCCGTGATGTGTCCTAAGTATCACCCGTTTCCGGTGCTATTGACTTTGCTATTGTGTGATTTCCGATGCTATGTGACTCTGGTAAAGGATTGAGCCTTAAAGATTCTAAACAAACTTCTTTTCTATTATGTCAATTTAGGATAACTTTATGTAACTCTATGTATATGTACCCAACCTAAATAAATAAAGTGACCTGGGGAACATATTATAGAGATCTAGAGAGAGGTTTCATTCTTAAGGGTTTCATATTCTCTTTTTAGCCATTGTTCGTTGAATTCTTTCTTTACTTTCTGTGTGAAACAGAAAACTTACTTATAGGGTTAGTCGAGTGATTTGAGCACGATAGAAAAAGGATTCGTGCGAGTGATTCGTAGAGAATTCAAGTAGGTTCTTATAACCCGTTGATAGTGGGATTTGGAATAACAGGTTTTTCTTCCTGTGAAAAGGTTTCCTCATGATACTGTGGCATTATATTAATTACTCTGGCTATAATTGCGTGATTCAGTTTTTTCAATTTTATCAAAGTAGGTCACTCTATTTCATTGAGTGCATTGTCCGAATCTGTGGATCAGTCACATGAAAGAGGCTCAAGTTCCAGGCCACCCTGGTTTGATGGTATAAACTATTCCTACTGGATGGTACGTATGCAAGCTTATCTCTTAGGCGTTAATTACAAAGTTAAGCGTTAATTACAAAGTTTGGACTGCCATCACTCAAGGATGGGAAAAACCTACACACGAAGTTAATGGCCTCATTGAAACGAAGACAATCCCGATATGGACGAAAGCTAAGCAAGAAAGTGGTGAATGGAATTTTAAAGCGCTTAACTCCATCTTTGCTACCGTAGGCCCAAACGAGTTTTTCCGTATTTCAAGCTGCATTAGCACAAGGAAGGCTTGGCTGATTCTACAAAATACACATAAAGGGAATCAACAAGTAAAAAAATCCAAACTCCAAAAGCTCACATCAGAATTTGAAGGACTGAGGGTGAATGAAGATGAAAAATTTGATGATTTTTATATCCGGCTCAGTCACATTGTTAACTAGTGTCACAATCTAGGAGAGCCCATCCTAGAACACAAAGTGGTACTGTCACGCCCCTAACTTAATTGTCCGGGACGGACGGCATGGGATTATGGGGACTAATTTGGAATAATCAAAATTTACCCAAAACAACTAACACGGTCCCTTATTCCCATATTAAATAAATAAAAGTTAAAAATTACAACTTCAAAAATAATGTTGTCTGGACCCATACCCGAGTCATACAAATAGAGACACAATATCCAGCCTAAATTAAAATGATAAGGTAAATCAACCCATTGCCCTCAACTTAATTCCGGGTGGCCATTCCTTGGCCTCGACAGATCTTCTGTAATATGGATGGGGTGAGCAAACTTGCCCAGTAGGTAGGACTGTGCTAGTGTGTATGAGTGAATCATAATATACGACACATAATGGCACTCATAACAATTTCAACATAACATACTATATCAATGCGTGTGATATGTAATGCAATAACTCATGCATTCTCTAATCTCCATCTACCTAAAACCTCACCTTAGGACGGGTGACACTTAGCAGACGGCACGGGGTCACCAACCGAATCGGAGTCACACAGTATCGGAAATGGGTGACACTTAACACACAGCACGGGGTCACCAACCGAACCGGAGTCACACAGCATCGGGAATCACAAAGTACCGGAGTCACGCAGCACCGAGAACGGGTGGTACTTAGCACACAGCACGGGGTCACCAACCGAACCAGAATCACATAGCACCGGAAATCATCTAGCCATCCCAACTCCTCGTGCCTCTGCACGCTCATAACATTGATACGGCATTCTCGGCCAATCAATAAACACATTCAATGCCAAATGATACTATCCCAGCTCAATACACATAATATGCTCAATCACGCACAACACCCACAATTTATAATTCACAATATTAAATAAAACATGTTATAATATATCATCAAACATATCTCACCATATTCGTTTCCCAAAATTATCATAACAAAGCAAAGAAGGTTTTCAAATCCCAGAAATTATATTTTCCAATATCCTTTAATTCCATAAGGCCAAATCATAGCCTTTCTGTAATCCCAAGGATAGCATAATATAAATTTTGAGACTTCCAGGGGTAAAACCGTAACTTTCCCAAAACCTTGGGGTCCTTTGGTAACTTTCCTAAACTTTAGGGGTAACAATGTAATTATATCAAATTTTAGGGGTCAAAGTGTAATTATGCAAAACCTTTGGGGGCTACTTTGTAATTATCCAAAACTATAGGGGTCATTATGTAATTTCTAAAACTTCACGTAATATACCAAGGGAATATTCCCTACTAAGTTTTCCAGTGAGCCATTCTCGGCCGTGCGCTAAGTCTCGGACTGAATTTCCATTGTCAGTCAAATTCCGATCACTTTCGTGTAACATAAACATACCAAAATTCTCCATATATCATTTATATAATTATCACAACTCAAAAGTATGTAAAATTTCAACATACATATGTATTTATATACACACCCGTGTATATACATATATATACATGGATTTCACAATGTTTCACTAAATCAAGCATATAAATATACTAAATGATCCTTACGACGTCTAGAACACAAATAAAAGTCCAACCTACCTCAGATCTGAGCAGAAATGGAGAAATGAGCAAATTTCTATTTTTCCTCCAAACTTCCAACTCCGATTTCTTCCACTTCGAGCGAAATCTCAGAAAACGGACAGTACCACAGCGTTCACGGCGTCGAAATCTACCTGGGTCGAGCTTTTCCCGACCCGAATCCCTCTCTCTCTCATCTCTTTCTTCTTTCTCTCTCCGCAGCTTTCGGCTGAAATACCAGAAGAGGCATGCCTGGTAACCAAAAGGAGAAAGGAAGAAAAAAAAGAAAAGGAAAAAGAAAAGGAAAAAGAAAAGAAAAGAAAGAAAAGGAAGGAAAAGAAAAAGCTACCCAAAGGAAAAGAAGAAGCTACCCAATACTGTTTTAAAGTCAAATTCGACCCAGAAAAATAAAGTAGATTTATCCAAAATTAATAAAAGTATTTTATTAGACCAAAATAATACATAATTGGCCAAAATTATATATCGGGTATTACACTCTTCCCCCCTTATAAAAATTTCATCCTCGAAATTTACACAACACATCTTAATCAGAAAACAAGGATGGGTATTTCAACCTCATCACTGAGTCATGTTCCCACGTAGACTCCTTAACTCCGCGGTTTCACCACAACACGCGAACTAGAGGAATGGTCTTGCCACACAAAACCTGTTCACGCCTGTCCTCAATCTGAACTGGCAAATTTCTCGAAAGTCACATCCTCTTCAATATCCAGTTCTTCCCAGTCAATCACATGTGAAGGATCCGGCACATACTTTCGGAGCATTGATACATGGAACACATTATGAACCCGAGCTAACTGCAGAGGAAGCGCTAGTCTGTACGCAACCTCGCCAATTCTTCTAATAATCTCAAAAAGTCCAATGTATCTTGGCGAAAGCTTTCCACCTTTCCCAAAACGTAGTATACCCTGCCTTGAGGATACTCTTAAGAATACAAAATCACCGACCTGAAACTCCAATGGTCGTCTACATTTATCTGCATACTTTTCTATCTACTCTGGGCCGTCAAAAGTTTCTGTCAAATCACTTGAATTTTTTCTGATGCCTGCCTTACCAAATCAGGACCAATCATCATTGGTTCTCCCGTTTCTACCCAACACAAAGAAGATCGACATGGTCGTACATATAAGGCCTCATACGGAGCCATACCAATACTCGCCTGATAGCTATTATTATATACAAACTCGATCAATGGCAAATGGCTCTCCTAATTTCTCCCTAAAGTCAACACACATGACCTGAGCATATCCTCCAAGATCTGAATCTTCCACTCTGACTGTCCGTCTGTTTGTGGATGAAACGCTGTACTAAAACACAGTTGAGTGCCTAGTGCATTCTGTAAACTTTGCCAAAATTTTGATGTAAATACTGGGTCCCGATCCGACACAATCGATAAAGGCGTACCATGTAACCGAATAATCTCACGAATGTAAATCCGACATCGCTCCTCCATAGAATCTTTATTCCAAACAGGTAGAAAATAAGCCGATTTAGTCAACCGGTCCACGATCACCCAAATGGCATTATGCCTCTTACGAGTCCTCGGTAAACCCGTAACAAAATCCATAGTCACATGGTTCCATTTCCACTGTGCCACTGGTAATGGCTGTAACAAACCAGCTGGCCTTTGGTGCTCGGCCTTAACCTGTTGCCAAGTTAGGCAACGAGACACAAATACTGTCACATCACGCTTTATACTACTCCACGAGTATTGACATCCCAAATCTTTATAAATCTTTGTTCCACCAGGATGAACCACAAACCTCGAGTGATGAAACTCTCGAAGTACTTCTTCCTGAAGTCCATCCACATCAGGCACAAAAATCTTATCTTTGAACTTCAAATATCCATCTTCAGATAAGCTCCAACCTTCAACTTCTTGTCCCGAAGACAAATAATACCTCATGTTTTGACAATATTGATCATTTTGTTGAGCCTCAATAACTCGTGTTAACAACATCGGTATGACTTGCAAACAATTCAAACTAGAACAGAAAGTGCCATCCTCATCATCATCAATCCACCAAAATTCAAAATCATTAATATCTTCCTGAAGACGCCACTGAGAACGAACCATCATAGCTATTAAACTCTGTGACTTCCTACTCAAAGTATCAGCCACTACATTGGCCTTCCCCGGATGATACTGAAGATCAATATCATAATCTTCTAAATATTCCATCCACCTCCTCTGTCTTATATTCAAATCACGCTGAGTGAACAAATACTTTAAACTTTTGTGATCTGAATAAACATGAAATCTCTCACCATATAAACAATGTCGTCATATCTTTAAAGCAAAGGCCCCCACTACCAATTCCAAATCATGCGTGGGATAATTCTTCTCATGCGGTCTCAATTGTCTTGACCCATACGCCACTGCCTGATCATTTTGCATCAAAACACATCCCAGACCTTCTCGTGAAACACCACAATACACTGAATATCCGACACCACGTTCAGATATAATCAATACTGGAGCCTCATTCAATCTCTGCTTTAATTTATTAAAAGCATCTTCACAGGCATCATTCCTTTCAAATTTAATCCCCTTTTGAGTCAATCTGGTCAATGGACTCGCCAACTGAGAAAAATCCTAAATGAAACGGTCGTAATAACCAGCTAGTCCCAAAAAGCTACGGATCTCAAAAACAGACCTCGGTCGTGCCCAATCCAACACAGCAGAAACTTTAGAAGGATCTACTGCAATTCGCTAACCAAAAACTACATGACCCAAAAATTTCACCTCCGATAACCAAAATTCACATTTACTGGCCTTAGCATACAATTTATGATTTCGAAGTGTTTGCAAAACTGTTCTTAAATGTTGCTCATGCTCATACTCATCACGAGAATAAATCAAAATATCGTCAATGAACACCACCACAAACCAATCTAGGTAGGGTCAAAAAATCCTGTTCATCAAATCCATAAACACTGCCGGAGCATTCGTTAATCCGAATGGCATAACCACAAATTCAAAATGACCACACCGGGTACGAAATGCCATATTGGGAATATCTTCCTCCCGAATCCTCAACTGATGGTAACCTGATCGAATGTCAATCTTAGAAAAACAAGCTGCTCCCCGTAACTGATCAAATAAATCATCAATTCTTGGTAATGGATACTTGTTCTTAATAGTCACCGAATTTAGCAATCGATAATCCACGCACAACCTTAAAGTCTTGTCCTTCTTCTTCGCAAAAACTGTCGACGCTCCCCAATGAGATGTACTATGGTGAATGAAACCTCGGGTATACAAATCATTCAATTAGGTTTTCAATTCTTTTAATTCTACCGTTGCCATACGGTACGGCTTTACGGAAATAGGTGAGATCCCAGGCACTAAATCCAAACAAAAGTCAATTTCCCTCCAAGAAGGTAACTCCCATAACTCTTCAGGAAACACATCCTCATACTCACAAACAACTCTCGGGAGAAAATGTTTAGAGTCCTTTTCATTCAATCTCAAACTTGCCAACAAACCAGAAAATTTCCCAACACACCAGTGTCAAGTAACGGAGAAGGCAATACTGTTCTTGCCTCGCCCTGAACCTTAATCACAGAGCCGTCAAGTAAAATAGCCGTCACCAACTTACGGTAACAATCTATCGTCACCCGATAAGTCGATAGCCAATCCATTCCAATAATCACATCAAATTCCTTCATTTTCAAAACTCACAAATCACCACACAATGAAACATCAGCCAACCCCAAAATGCAATCTTTACAAACCCAATTCACTAACGAACTACTACCTATCGAAGAATCCACATACATAGGCTCTTCGAGCCTCTCCGATGTCAAACCCAAAGTCTTTACACAAGCATGTGAAATGAATGAATGTGATGCGCCAGTATCAAATAAAACATGCACCC
>QLOD02000030.1:12372746-12387785 GCA_003260245.2 Sideroxylon spinosum | reverse complement strand
AATTTAATATTAATTTTATTAGATTGATTAATTAAACAAATTAAATACTATTATTAATTAAGTGATCATAGTTTATTGTAATCCACATCCTAGTTATATAGTTTATAGCAACTGTATAAATCGTATTTATAGGTATCTGGCCCTCTGGGTCTTCACCTCTTTGCAAAAGAGAGGTTAGTTGAATATCAATTATTATATTCTGCTACTGTAGCATAGAATATATTAAGTTTTTCTTGAAGTATTATATTTTATCAAATATTTTTTAAAATCTTTATAGTTTTATAATTTTTTGTTTCGCTACATGAATTACAAGACTATAATTTTTATCAATTTTTACTAATTTTTGTCATTCCAAACGCACCCATATTAGGATTGTTGATTAAAAAATTCTACCAATGCATCACCACATGGGTATTGGATATGATCGATCTAACCCTGAAGGATAAGTCAATTGATCAGATCTTAAGTTTGCTCCTCGTTAGTTACTAGTTCGAGTTTATTCAGAGTCACTGAAACCTTACCTACTCGTTAGCTCTAGAATTTTAAGGATTAATTGAGGTACGCGCAAGTTAGGCAAGATAACTTGAGCTACAAAAAAAAAAAAAAAAAAGTGATCGATCTAATGTTTGCAGGATATGGCTTGAAAACATATGTACTTAGTAGAGGCAATATACATTTGAAATCATATAAAAAAAAAATTGATAGATCTAATGTGATGAATCAGTAAATTCGTCTCCTCCGGAAGTTCGATCTAAGTCTAAAAAACCAGCTAAGAACACCGATGTGGTGCCTATTAAAAAGCCTTCGATACCCAATATAACTTATGAAGTTTCGAGAAAATAGCCTGGCAGACTTTTTATCATAATAGAGAGTTGTTTCTCATGCCTGTGCACTTGCCAAGTTAGTTTATATATATATATATGAACCCATATCAACTGGCTTGCATGAGTTGCATGTGTCCATGTCTTCTCCTTCAATCATAACATGCCACCTATTATTATAGATCTGAAGGTTGATTCTCGAAGTGGTTAGACAAACCGTTAGATTGATAGCAATTCATAATGAGTACCTTCATTGGTGTATATCCTAGAATGTGTTATAAGGTAGTGATAAGTGTGATATTTTATGTAAGCTTACTCATAGGGTCCCTAACCAGGCAGTCTAACCAGGGTGAGAATGAGTGATCCAAACACTACAAAAATAAACACTTTTAGCGACCAAAATTTTGGTCACTAAAGGTTACTTTTTGTACGGTCATTTGGTTACTTGAGAATACCACTTGAGAATCTCCTTGTACGGTCATTCGGTTACTTAGGATGCCCTTGGTCGGGAATACGTCAAGTGGGTATTTAACTCGGATCCCTATATGTACAGGATATTCTTATATCAGATGCCTCTAATTCATCTGATCTTCTAGGCAAGATGAGGGGAATCTGATAGCTGGCTGCTTTCCGTATCGCATACACATTAAATGCATCGCAATGTAATGATACTGGTGGGATGTTGAAAGGACGTGTCTGTTGTTCTCTTTACCACACATCTATTTCACGGGGATCCCAAAGTTTTCTTATTTTGCTTAGAACAATCTAGGCCATTCTGTCACTTAAATCATAGCCTTCATATTCAAAAACTTAAATTCTCCACTTTCATTGCTTGAATTGTTTTGCAATTTTCTACATTCTAAGCATGTATTTGCCTGCATTCAAGTTCTTCGCGATTTGAAGTGTTCTCATCTGCTTCTTGGTAAGATTCATTAATCTTTCTTCTTTCTTGCTATTATCCTCTTTTATATGCACTAGTTCATGGATTGCGGCCTTTGGTTCTACCACAGACTCAACAAAATTCTTTGTGTAGATAGTTTTGTAGAAGACCATAGTCTTAGGGCCATCCTTGGTGTTTAAGTTTCATTGAAAGACTGCTAGAACTAGATAGTCAAAGAACCATGAGTAATCCCAAATTAACTCATAGGGAGGACTTCGAGAGGACAGTTCCGCAGATTTGGTTAGGGTTAGGGGAAGCGTTTCTACCCTACTTTCTTAACAAGGATAAAGACCTAGACTGAGAGTGTTGAGCCTATTGTTGACACATTTAGGCGTGAGTTTGACCATCCCTTTGACTTTGATATAGAAAGACCTCATTTTTATGCTGCGAACATAAAATCTACTTTGATGAGCCAAAGATGCAAAATTTATGGACTGTCTTCCAGTTTCTTTTCATCCTATCATTTAGGATACTCGATGACAATGATCCAGCCTACTCACCTAAGGAAAGGGAAGGTCACTACATATAAGGGTACATTGGTTGGTGGCCTTCGTTTTCCTTTGATCAAGCCCATTTGGGAAATCTTAAACAAGATTGATCTAGTAACTAGGTAGATTCTTCCAAACAACTAGAGAATAATGGTTAGTTACTCAGTTATTTGGAGACTAGGAATTGGCCACGAGCTACCAACCGACAAGTTTCTCCACTGTTATAAAGTGACTGAGGCAAGTAAGGGCCGGTGGTTTTTCTCAGGCTACAGAAAGGACTTCAATCTGGTGACTGGCCTATAGACCTCTAACAAATGGTGGAATAACAAGTTCTTTTTTGTATATAGAGTCGAATGGGAGCTCTAATATTGGGAGATCTTCGGTCAGAAAGATGTCCAAGCACCTAGACAATAGGGATGCCTAATAAAACGAAGGCGGACTTCCACCAAGGATACTACGAAGAGGCTAAAACTAGCCGTCAGCGGGAGTTCAAGAGGCTAAGAATGATTCTCTTGTCCCCTGAGCTACCAAGAATAACCCAATGATCATTCTTACTCTTTTGCAAGAGACACATGAGGATACTATTTCCCAACCCAATCCCCCTATAGTTACTCCAGGCTTCTCTAGCTCAATTGACAACCCCAAGCTGGCCTGGAAGAATGCCATAGGACTAATTATGGACGATGAAATCACTCAGTTTCAAGGTTACATAAGTAATAGGCTGGCTTACGATCTGAACCATGACATCATTTGGGTATGACTATCTTTACCACATCTATTATGTTGATCATCTCACTTTCTTTTTTTTTCCTTTTACATTATATGTAATTCCATGCAGGGTCTTAACCGGTTGGCGGTTACATCCTCCCAACTAGTGATAGCTGAGCTTCAGATCTACGAGGACCATAGATTGATTGAGAAATTAGAGACCAACATGGAAGTCTATAAGGCCAAAAGAGTAGCTGTCACCATTGCGAAAGAAGTTGCTCTAACTAAGAAAGCCACTCTAGATGAGGAGAGGGACAAGCTTACTACTCAGCTAGAAGAGCTCAAGAAAATCTATGAAACTAAGTTGGCTTCCAAAGCTTATTCACTGAGAAAACTGGTCGAGCTAGATGAAAAATGTAAAAAAGCCAAAGACCATACTGGCAAAACGATTGAAAACTTCAAAGCCAATGAGGAATCTTAAGATCTACTCAAGCCTATCTTCCTCCAGGCTTTTGATCTCATCCGTTAACGAGTCTTTTAGCTTTACCCTGATTGGGATTTCTATTTCTTCAACCAGTTGACCAAGAGGCGACTGAAATTATTAAGGAAGGTCGAGCGGAAAAGGAGGCTGAAGATGCTCAATCTAATAATCCAGCTGCTTGATCCTACCCTAACGTCTGACTCATTGTCTTTTGGCATGAATCATGGTTTTTGATGTATCAAACCTCTTTTCTTTTTTGAAGTATCATATTTTTTCTTTTTAATGCATTAGACTTCTTTTCTTGTTTAATTAATGTTCTGTTTCTATTTTTTCTTTTTTCTTTTTATTTTTTTGGACTCAGTCTCCAGATTGACTTGTAATACTTGTAGAAAATGCTTTCATTTTTATCCTTTTCCTTCCGACCAAGTAAGAGTTATACTGTTTGATCGTTTGACTTGAGCAAGATCTTTATACTACCTAATCACATGAACCTTAGTCTGTTCGGCCACGTGAGCCAAGGAGAATCTCTGTCATCGATCTCGTGAGCCATCTTCACACCATTTGGTTCACATGAATCTAGCGGGATCTTTGCTCTACTCGGCCACTTGAGCAGAGTAGGATCTCTTTACCATTTATCGGTATCAATTTCATGAGTTGTCTTCATACTACTCTATCACATAACCCGAGCTAGATCTTTGCTATACTCGACAACGTGAGCCGAGTAGGATATCTTTGTCATTTATTGACATTGACTTCATTACCCATCTTCACACTGCTCGGTCATATGAATTGAGCTGGATTTTCACTTTGCTTGGCCACGTAAGCCGGTTAGGATCTTTTTACCATTTATTGGCATCAACCTCGAGCTGTCTTTACACCACTTGGTCATGTGAACCGAGTGGTATCTTTGCTCTGCTCAACCACATGATCCGAGTAGGATATCTTTGCCAATTTTTGGCATCGACCTCATGAGCTATCCTCACACCACTCGATCATGTGAACCGAGCAGGATCTTCGCTCTACTCAGCCATCTGAGCCGACTAATATCTCTTTGCCATTTCTTTTTTTGGCATTAGCCTTGTCAGTCGTCTTCATGCCGCTCGATCACATGAACCAAATAGAATCTTTGTTCTGCTTGGCGACGTGAGCTAAGCAGGATTACTTAGTTGTAAAAATCATCCATCATTTAAAACTTTTTGAATGTTGAATTCTATTAATCTATCTGTTAAAAGTTACAAAAGTAATTACTATCATACATAATACTTCTGTAGATGCTCTATATGCCACGGGTGAGGTAACTCACTACCCCTAAGTATCTTCCACCTGGCTATTAGCTTAAGGGTGCTCAAGCGATGAATAATGGTGATTGATGCCCAGCTCTTCACATAATCCATTAAATTATTTCCCTTCAAATTGTTTGCTATTATCTGTGATCACCACTCTAGGAATATCAAACTGACATACTATATTTTGCCATAAAAAATTTCTCATATTTTTTTCAGTGATGGTCAGCAAGGCATCTACTTTCGCCCATTTGATGAAGTAATCAATTGCAATCACTACAAACTTCTTCTGTTTTCTTGCTAATGGAAATGGCCCGACTACGTTAATTCCCCACTAAGTGAACGGTCAAGGACTTTGGATTGGTGTCAACTCCTAAGCAAGCTGCCTTGGAATGTTAACAAACCTTTAGCACTTGTCACATTTTAACAAATTCCTGAGCATCATTCTTTATGGTGGACCAGTAGTATCTAGCTCTCAGAACCTTCTTAGCTGGGGCCCAACCCCCTGAGTGATTTCACAACCACCTTCATGGATCTCCCTTATTATATAGTTAACGTCTCATTCATTCACACATCTGAGTAAGGGAGAGCTGTATCCCCTTTTGTAAAGGATCCCTTCGATCAAGATATATCTGTTTGCTCGATATTGGATCTTTCTTAGTTCATTCTTATCATCTGGCAAGACTCCGTTCTATAAGTACTCCCTAATTGCCCTCCCCCATTGAGCATCTTTCTCGATCTGGTTGACTTGTGGGGTTTGGATGCTCGGGGAACATCGGCATTATTTGTAACCTCGAGACCCTCGATAATTGAAATTTGGAAAATTTTCTAATTAAACATTTAGCCATTTGATACTACTCAGCCATATTTTATCCTCTTGCTTCATAATCCCCTTACACTTGTTCCACCACTAATTACGAGTTGCTCAAGGACTGTTATCTATTCTGCCCACATTCTTCAAGCTATTCGAAGACTAGCAATCAGTGCTTCATATTCGGTATCATTATTAGAGGTAAAGAACCTGAAATGTACAACATATTCGATCTTATGGCCATCAGAAGATACAAGAACTATACCTGTACCACTTGAAGTTTGGGTCAAAAAACCATCAACATTGAGTACTTAGGTCAATTCTGTGTCATCATATTCAGGTGGGTCAATTTGGTGAGTTATGATTTTAACAATGAAATCTATCATAGCGTGTCTTTTTATTGCCATTCTGGGTCGGTATTGTATGTCGAACTGACTTAACTCGATCGACCATTTCACCAACTTGCCAGAAGTCCTAGGCTTGTGTAAAACATTCTTCAAAGGCTAGGCCAATACTACAATTGTATGTGCTTGAAAGTATGCTATAAGTCACCAAGCGGTCGTAACCAGAGTAAGCAGCATCAGTTCCATCTTGTGGTATCTCTCTTCTGCTCCTCAGAGAGCCTTGCTTGTGTAATAAACTGGCCGTTATATCACATCTTCTTCACAAACCAGTGCAGAGCTCACTGTTGTGGCTGAAACTGCAAGATACAAATACAATTCCTCCCCCAGAGTGGTCTGACTGAACAATGGGACGACCCCAAATATTCTTTTAGTTGCTAAAAGACTGTATTGTACTCTTCTGTCCATCCAAATACTCTTCTAGAATCTTGAAGAAAGAATAATATTTATCGATTGACTAGAAGATAAAGAAAGAATAACATCTAACGATCGATTAGAAGATAAATCTCTTCAATGCTGCTACTCAACCAGCTAGCTTTTGGACCTCTTTCATTGTTCTCGGGGGTTACATCTCCATGATTGCTTGAACCTTTTCCAAATTGGCTTCAATTCTTTTAACATATTCAATACGAAATATATTTGATTAAATTATTTTTAATAAATACCGCAATTAAATTATTGTGAAATATATTTTATTCAATTATTTTTAACAAATAATATAATTTGATTATAATTTAATATATTGTATATTTATTGAATTAAATGATTTTTAATAAATAATGTAATTGATTAATTTAATATATTTTATTAAATTCAATTAATTGTTTTAAAACTAATAAAATTAAATATTTTATAAAAATAAAAAAATTAATAATTATAAACAAAATTGTATTTTCAAATATAGTTTTAGAATTGATTTCAAGAAAAATGACAGTAAAAAACAAAGAGAAGAAAACATAAATAAATAAATATAAACGAACCCCTAACATTTCATGCTCTACTTTCTAAGGCATACATGCATTTTCTGGTAATCAGTTTTTCTTTATATTTAAGCTTTCTCGTTACATCTAGAAATATTTTTTTAGAATATGAGTAAACTTATTTTTTTAAATTATTCTACAATAAAATGAACGAAGGGTATAAATGGTACTTCACAGTCCATATGTCATGTCTTAATTAACTAATGAAAGATTGGTCTGTTCTGGACCGACATCTAACATGACTACCTTCTTTAGTATAATTCTTGTTTTAATTTTGAAAAAATAAATCTCCCTACAATCCTTAATTTTCATTTCCTTACTTTTCCATGATTAGCCTAATCTTGTATTTCCTTTCGATTCTTTACGGTTGTTAAAATATTTATTGTGTCAAGTTGCATCAATTAAATACTAAACTTGAATTATTAACTCCGCAGTTCAATATTATGTTCTATAAAGAATAAATCACTTGAGTCGTATTTGATTCACGAGATATGGTTAGACTAGGTTAATAATCACAAAAAAATCATTATAATAGGTTTTAAAGTGTTAATTGCAACGATTATTAAAAAAAAAAAAGTTTTAATTATAATGGTTAGCAAGGATTTGTTGCACAATGCATAATAGATTTGCAACATTTAAGTTCCACAATTACGAAAAATTATGCACTTTTGTAGTGGTTTTACTAACCGTTGTAATAGAAAACCTATTTTACAATAGATTTTTACCAATGTGTAAAGTGTAATTATTTGTAATTGTTAAACTAATAGCCGCATGTAAACCTATTTTACAATAGATTTTTGCCAATGTGTAAAGTGTAATTATTTGTAATTGTTAAACTAATAGCCGCATATACATGTTATTGATTATATGCAATGATTTTTTACTATAGTGTAAATAAGTGCATATTAGGAATAGTTATAAATCCAGTTGCAAAAGAATTTTCTAACAGTTGCAAATTAAGGCCTATTTTGAAAAAGTTAGCTACTCAACTTTTTAGATTTTTGTGAAATGATTAAATTTATTTTCTTAAGTTAAATTGTTTTTTAACTGTGGAAAATAAAAATTGTTAAATTAATAAAAAGTTAAAAAATAAACTATTAAAAAACTACTTTTTTTCTTCCCACGAAAAGGAAAACTAAAATTTAGTAGCTAACTAGTAATTATCAATCAACTACACCCAAAAAAGAAAAAAGTAACTTTTTTCTTCCCAAACTAAACCTACATATATCTATTCCCAATAGTTGTTTAAATTATTGACAAATGTTTAAAAAACATCACCACAAGCTTATTATAAATTTATGCTATTATATATATAATGATTGATAAATCTAGTTAATAGAAATAATGTAATATTAATTTTATTAGATTGATTAATTAAACAAATTAAATATTATTATTAATTAAGTGATCATGGTTTATTGTAATCCACGTTCTAGCTATGTAGTTTATAGCAAGTGTATAAACTATGTTAAGGTTTTCTGGCTCTCCTGTCTTCACCTACTTGCAAAAGGGAGGATAGTTGAGTATTAATTCCGCTAGTTTGACCTTATCTTATTATGTTGTACTGTTTTAGTGTTGAATATGTTAAGTTTCATTTGAAGTAGTACATTTTACCCAAAAAAATTTTTAAATCTTCAATCTTTTTAATTTTTTTTTTAACTCTACGATTTACAATATTATAATTTTTATTAATTTTTACTACTTCTTTGTCATTCCAAATGCACCCATATTAGAATTACTAATGAAAAAATTCTAAGAACGCATCATAAAATGGGTATTGGATATGATGGATCTAAACCTAAGAGGTAGGTCAATTGGTAAAATTTTAAATTTGTTCCTCAGTAGTTACTAGTTCGAGTCTCTTAAGAACAATTGAAAACTTACATAGTCATTAACTTCAGAGTTTCAAGAATTAGTTGAGATGCTTGTAAGTTGGTTATGCCACACTGAGTTACAAAACAAAATAAAAATGATCAATCTAATGTATGTAGGGTATGAATTGAAAATATATATATTTAGGGTTCGTTTGGCACAACGAAAAATAACAAAAAACAGCAAAAAAATATATTTTAGGAAATTTTTGGTCTTTGGCATGTAGCTATCAAATCATGTTTTACAAAGATGAATAGTAAAACTTTTTTATTTTTGTGTTAGCTTTTTGGAGAGATAAATTGTCTAAATGATTTTGTTGATTGTATGTCAGAATTTATTGGAAATAGTAAAAAAAACTTTGGGACTTGTAAAAAGTTATTGAGATTTATGAAACGTTATTAGGATTTGTAAAAATTTATTAGGTTTTATAAAAAATTATTAGGATATGTAGATATATATAAATTTATAGAAATTTCACGAAGTAAGAAAAATGCAAAATATGCTGAGGAATCTTAGAGGTTTTTAGAGTTTTTGTTGTGCCAGACATTTAAAAACTTGTAATTTAAAAATATGCTAAGGACTCTTAGTAGAGGTGATACACATTTAAAAACATATAAGTAGAGGATATAAATTTAAAAACTTGTAATTTGAGTGAATACCATATAGATGAATATATATATCTTGTCATATATATATATATATATATATATGTATGTATGTATTTGAAATTTAGAGTGTGTAGACCAGTTTGTGCGCATCTCAACTAACCCTTAAGAGTCCTGAAATTAACGATTGAGTAAGCATGACTATTGTGAAGTAAACACAAGTTCTTATTAATTGTGTTATCCCTTGTGATTCTTGTCATATACAAAAAAATTATCATTTTTGTGACAATTTTTGTTGCACTGGAGAAAATTGTAGTGTCACGGGAATCTTATGTCCGATGCTAACAAATAATTGCCTGTAATTTACGGTATTTATTTAAAAATATTGTAATTATGATTATATATACTACACTTTATTAAAAATATCAAAATTAATTACAGCTTGCATTTAAGACACTTTCTTAAAAATACTGTAATTATATGACTTGCATTTGCAATAGTTTCTTAAAATCGTCGTAATTATAACATGTATTTACCACATTTACATATACTTTTCTTTGAGCGCTTAGAAATTTATTTATTGGAGAAATTTTTTTTTTTTTTTTTTTAACTTCTTCTTAGTCCGTGTGGTAGTGCCACAACATTGAGCACTACCATTTTCCTTTATAAGGATATGCTATATTTGATTATCTGTTTGTTTATTTTTTTGAAAAATAAAGAGAATCAGGAAAAAAAATGTTTTTTTTGTAAAAGTCATTCAGAAAAGATATATAATCGTAGTTTTTTTAATTAATGTGAAATTTAAAATTTTAAAAATTATACTTAAAAATTTATAAAAATGAGTAGCTACCTAAGTTTTAATTTCAATATGAATTTTTAGAAAATAATATGAAACCAAAAATCTTGCATGTTTCACTATTTTCAATCATATTTATATTATTATATATAATTTTATTGTATCTCACAGAATTATTTTAAGTTCATATGTATTGCATGGTTTATTTTAACAGAAAGAAGAAAAAAATATTTAAGTTAGAGAGTGTCCATAATAAATTGAGTCACTGCACCTACGGTGATCTCTCGTCCACTCTTTAATCAAATGCAGAAATATACTATTATATTTGATCCAACGGTGGGGAGGTGTAACTGTGGACCCTCAGCCCGATTATCAATATGAAAGAATATTGAGACTGATAAGAAAAAAGTTTAGTTTTTTTAGTGGTTTGCTGTAGTTAATTATTAAAAAATTAGTTAATTTTTTATTAATTTAATATTTTTGCATTTCCAAATTTAAGAAAATTCATAATAAAAGGATAAAGTTAATAATTTAAAAAAATTAGTAGGTAATAACCCAACAGTTAACTTTTTTTTATTTTTTTTTTCTATTGATTTCCCTCCAGCCTCCACGAAATGGACTTGGGCTACGATGAAAATGACGGAAAAATGGAATTAATTTCCCTCCAGCCTCCACGAAATGGACTTGGGGCTATAATGAAAATGACAGAAAAATGGAATTAATTTCTCTCTAGCCTTCAAGAAATGGACTTGGGATTAACGTTACCTCGAAGTTATATCGAAATGGTGATTCTTGTAATTAAAATTGAAATCTTCATATTAAAATTAAATGATTCATAACTCTAATATTAAGTAATTAACATCAAAATTGATGTTACTTCCCTTCATTTTTAGAATATTAGATAATTTTTGTTTTATTTCTTTATGTATTTTATGTTTAAAATTTTTAAAATAAGAAAACAGAAAATATTCTATTTTTTTTTATTTTGAAATTTTTTTATTTTGAATTTAAAATATTCAAAGTAACTTTTTGTTATTTTTTATATTATATGTAAAATTATTTTTTATTTTCTAAAATAAATTTTAAAAATATAACTGACCAAATACATTAGTATTGTTTTTTTTTTTTAAGGTATAAAATGTAAAATAACAAAAGAAGCTCAAAACAGGAAATAAAAGAATTCCCTTTACCACTTCGATTGGAGAAGACCTTAGCTCGCTCTAGAACCTGCTTTTGATTGACCTAGAACTCAAAATCTGCCATCTTAAGCTTAGAGAAGTTCCAAATATTTCTTATCAAAGCGAGGGATTCGTTTAAGGCGAAATCAAATAGATTTTTCATATGATATGAAAAATAACAAAAAAGTCACTTTAAGTATTTTAAATTTAAAATAAAAAAGTTAAAAATACAAGTGATCAAATGTAATTAAATTGTTTTCTTTGCTTTAAAAATGTAAAGTATAAAATGGAAAATAAGTTCAAAATGAAAATAAAAAAAAAAACAAAAAGTAGAAAAAAGAAAAAAACCAAGTGACACATTTTAGTTTAATAAAATATTTGAATAAAGTAATTTATTTTAATGTGATAATAACATTTATAAAAATGTTTGTAACAGAAATAGAAAACAGAGTGAAAACACTTTTTATTTTGTTTTTGTTTTTCTGTTTAAGTTTTCATTTTTTTGGAAACAAAAAAACGAAAACAGATTTAACAAACATGTTTTTGTTGTCAGTTTATAAAATTTTGAAAACATAAACAGAAAAACAGAAAACAAAAATATTACCAAACGGGGCCTATACAATCTAGATGGTCAAATTGCTTGGGTCAATACAATTTTCTGTTTTTTTTTTTTTGTTTTTTGTTTTTTTTTTTTTTTTTTTTGTGTGTTTAAGTTGGAGAACTTTGTAAATTAATAAGGATGAATAAGTCTTGTATAAAATCGATTTATTCTTGAATAAATCTTTATTAATTTTATTTTGTATCTTTAAGGGAAACAATTCCATCACAATTAAATAAAATTTTTTAACTAGCAAGAAAAATTCTTAACATATTACAATTTATATATTTCAAAGATAAGTTTAATACAACAAAAATTATATATGTGTATTATTAATTTATATAAATTGAAAATTATGAATTACACAACCACACATAGATGAATAGAACAAATAATGAGAAAACTCTCTTATATGACGAAAAATATCTTATAACAAACTCTACTATCAATGGGTTAAAGATCCTACTTAATTTTTCAACGAATCATTTGCACAAATTTTTTCGCTATTTTATTTGAATCACTCGTCTAATCTTGCAGGTGGACTTTCTGTCTTATACAAAAAAGTAAAGAAAGAATTATGAACAGGCTAGGGGAAAAAAAAAAAAAAAAAAAACACTTAAGCTCTCACAATTAATACTCTCTTTAGGCCTTTACAATATATCGCCAATGTTTTGTATTTAATAAGGCTGGGAACGTACATATAAAGTTACAAAATATTGTCCAAGACTGGCAAAATATGAAACAAATATGTTCGAAGACACACATCTTGAATCCTTAAAGCCCCATTTGGTAACGTTTTTATTTTCTGTTTTTCTGTCCTTGTTTTCAAAATTTTGTAAATTGGCAACAAAACATGTTTGTTAAATTTGTTTATGTTTTTTTGTTTCCAAAAAAATGAAAACTTAAACAGAAAAACGAAAACAAAAAAAATGTGTTTTCCCTCTGTTTTCTTTTTCTGTTGTAAACATTTTTACAAATTTTATTACTTTATCCATTTTTATTTTATCATATTAAAATAAATTACTTTATTTTATTATTTTATTAAACTAAAGTTATTTCTAATAAATAATATAATTTAATTAAATAAATTATCTAAATAAATATGCAATATATTTTATTAATTTATTTTTAATAAATAATTAAATTAAATTATAATATTAATTAAAATTAATTAATATGAAATATTAATTATTAAATTATTTTTAATAAATAAAAAATTATATTTTAATAAAATAATTAATTTAACTTAATTAATGTAAAATATTTTTGATTAAATAATTTTGATAAAATATAATTTAATTTAACTATAACATTTTTTAAATAATTGAAAAACATATTTTTTTGATTGAGTTATTTTAATTTAATAATTAATTTATTTAATATAAAAGATATTTTATTAAATTAATTAATTTAATTTAGTATTCAATATAATCAATATAAAAAATATTTTGTTACCTAATTTTTAATAAATAATAAAATTAAATTAATTAATTTAACTTAAATTTTATAATTAATTTAATTTAATTAATTTAACTAATATTGAATATATTTTATTAAATTATTTTTAATAAATATCATCATTAGATTAATTAATTAAATTAATTAAATAATTAATTTAATTAGTTATTTTTAACTAATATTAAATATAACTTATTAGATTATTTTTAATAAATATCATAATTAAATTATTTGAATTACTATGAAATATATTTTAGTAAATGTTATAATGAAATCATAATTAATATATTTTATATTTACTGGATTAAATGATATTGTAATTAGATTCTATTTAATTTTTAAATAAAAATATAATTAAATTAATTTGAAATATATTTTTTTAAATTCTATTAATTTTTTAGAAAACTAATAAAATTAAATGTTTTATGAATATAAAAAAATTAATAATTATAAGAAAAACTTAATTTCCAAATACAGTTTTAGTTTTTATTTCAAAAAAAATAAACAGTAACAGAAAACGATAACAGAAAAACAATAATAGAAGAACGATAGCGTTGTCAAACGGGTCATAAGCATGCTGTGCTGTGTCTGTGTCATGAGGTCGAACTCACTAACTTCCATCTCATTACTTGCGGACCATGTTGAAAAACTGTTTGAGCCAAATATCAAATGGGGCACACCGGCGCACTCCCAAACGCCATGTAGGCGCAGCCTTACATTCCTTGCGTGCTGTTTGCGAGGTGTACTGGAATTTTTCACGTAACTAACAGTTAAATCCTAGTCTGTGTATAGTTGCAATTGCATAGCTATCGACTTGAGTTAGAATTGTTCAGTCTTTTGAAACTTGAACTGGATATGATAACTCTTCTCCTTTAATTTAGAATTTCTTAAATCTTCTTTCCATATCAACATTAGAAATATTCCAGCTTTTCATATTTGTCTTAAGATTTTAAATGGATTTACCACAATTAAAAATTTTACATAAATTTACATTGAAATTTAATAAACTGTTGGACATTTTAATATTTAATATATTAAGTCTTTCACATGTTTTTATTATGTTTATTTGTGTTTTTTATGTAACCGCTAAATTATGTCCATTTATTTATATTTTTGTAACCACTAGCATTAGTATTTATATTCTTATTAAGCATTAAGAGCATATAAATTTATTTTTGGCAGTTAGAAGGTAAAAGGACTATTCCTTTAGTATCATTTGAAAGTGCATTTATTCTTGATGAATATTAGAATGTGAAAAGTGTGCACTTAACATTTACACGATAGGAGTCAGAACATGAATAGTTCATTGCATTTGTATATAACTAAAAAATAATAATATATTTTGTAAGTGTAGTCAGGCAAATAGATTGGGTGTTTTTACTTGGAGCTTTGAGTTCCACCTCTTGTGCAGAGTTGGTGTGAACTACACAACTCAGTTGGGCTGTTGTATCCTGGAGGGGACAAGTCACATTATATTTGCTGCATCAGTCTCAGGCTTTGCCAACCGCGGAGGGCTTGAATCTCCTTAAAGAGAGTGAGATACCGCGCCTCAGCCTAATTTTGGTGTTGATTAAATTTTTTGTTTTTTATTGTTCGTAATTTTCACCAACAATTTTAAG
>QLOD02000030.1:12353495-12372646 GCA_003260245.2 Sideroxylon spinosum | reverse complement strand
CATGGAAGATACTCACAAGTCTCCAGGACTCAAAACCATGGTGAGGACAGGCCATTAAAAGATCTTTAAATCTTTCCCAAGCACGATAGAAATTCTCATTAGGTTTACAAGAAAAGGTATTATCTGTCTCCTAAAATGCCGAGTCTTTTGGGTCGGGAAGTATTTTCTCAAAAACTCGGTTTGCATCTCACGCCAAGTTCCAATGGAACGAGGACGAAAGGAATTGAGCCGAAATTTGGCCTTGTCCTTAAGTGAAAATGGAAAGAGTTGGAGGCACACTACATCCTCATTGGCAGTTTGGTCCATGCATATGTTACTCACTTCCTCAAATTCTCGCAGATGGTTTTATAGATTCTCAGAATCTAGACCATAGAATGCAAGAAGAAGTTGGATGATCCCAGGCCTAAGTGTGAAATTTCCCCTATTCAAAGGCAAGATGATCCACGAAGGTGTGGTTTGCCTAGTTGGGTTCAGATGGTTTCTCATTGGAATAGGACCAGGACTATCTTCATTGTCCCCATGGACACTTACATCGTCCTCTACTATAGCCATTGAATTAAAAGATGAAGAATTATCTAATGAAACGGTTGTGTAAGAGTTTGAGTGTGAAATTTGGTAGGATGGGTCTTCTAGTTCAGTATTTTCCATTAAGACTCTACCCGACCTTAAAAGCATGCAATTCTAGATATCCCAAAAGTTAAATTTTGTTTTTACTTTTATTTTTATTTTTTATTTTTAATTTAAAAATTTTTTTTAATGAAATAAAACAAATCCAAACTTACCTAAAACTAAATTTTGGCTCCCCGGTAATGGCGCCAAAAACTTGACCAACCCTCAAATGTGTTTGGGTTTACCTCTCAAGTGCAAGAAGGTAGTCGTAGTTTTAAACTCGGTGAGTCCGAGGTCGAATTCACAGGGATCCTATGTTATTTAATTTTTGGGTTACGAATGGACTTTGAGGTTGAATGTAAAAGAGGTTTGGTGTTCAATTTCACTAAGACTTAGAATTTAACAAAAATAAAACAAATAAAAATAAGCAAAATTAAAACTAATGATTAAATTACCGTTATGAAATAACTTTAATAATTCAATTGAATTTCTATTTCTTTGTGATTCAGAATAAATTGAAAAATAATTTAATCTAGTTAAATCACTACGATAATCAGAGTCGATTAATGAAATTAATAAAGAAGAAGTTTTTGATTCAACTTGCAAGTCAGGGTAGGTCACTACTTTACTCTGGATGTTTACTTTCAAACTTGAAATTCTATTTTGTTTGAAAATTATTAAGAACATTTGAATCAAAAACCAGTACCAATGATTTCAAGTGAATATGGTTAAAGATTTTTGTTTTCGAAAGCTTTTCAGGCAAACGGACTCAAAGTTTTACTCGAAACCTATTTATAATCTTGTTCAAAATTATGTCGAAAGTTAAAATCGAAAACCTATACCAATGATTTCAAATGAATGTGGTTAAAGATTTTCGTTTTCGAATGTTTTCAAAACAAGGTAAAATAGATTTAAAAACGGTAGATCTCTACGCATATGCTTTCGAAACCCATGCGAAAGATCTATGTAGATCTCAGAGTATTTTCATGAACTACCCGTTCTTGATTCGTTGAATCAAGAACTGGGGTTTCTACGCTAACATTATTTTAAATGAAATGAAAGCAATAAAAATATAAATCATCATTCGAGCTATTAATTGAAATCTAAAAATCATATATTAAAATACTTGAACGAAAGAAACTTACACCGAAATCAATTTTGAAAAAGCGTAGGTAAAAGGAAGTGTAACAAAGAGTAAGAACACATCGTACGAATCCATAAAGCTCTCAAAAATAATCTAAAAACTCTCTTAAAATGTTCTCTTAAACAAAAATATGAAAAGAATGAAAGTATGGAGTCTCTCCAAACAGCTACTCAATGGGTATTTATAGCCCATGCACAAAACCCTAAAAAAATAACCAAAATCACGGAACCTCGGGTGTCCCAGGTGTCCGGACACCCAGATGGAATGTCTGGATGGCAGTAGCTCCATGTTCCAATTTTTGTCTACTGTGGTCCTGAGGGTGTCCGGACACCTCTGCATGCAAGTGTTCTCAAGTTATGCTTCGATGTTGACCTTGAATACAATAGAATTAGGCTTCTGCTAAAACATAAAATTGTAGTTCTTCAAGTCTTCTTTCCTATACAAAAAGAATCATATCAATCAAAGTTGTGAGTGAAAAGTTATGGTTAGAAAACGGACAGGGTGTCTTGCTAGACACTTGCAGTGGTTTGCACATTTAAGCTCCAAATTCGCTTTTTTTGACTTGTTTTCCTTTTAAACTCCTACAAAACACACGAAAGAAATATAAATACTAAAATTATAATAAAAAATGAATTTTAATTGATAAAATATTCCAAAGAAGAGTGTGAATTGATGTTAAGATCAACAATGATTGCGAGCAATCAACCACGCTTAGATCTCAATTTAAGATGCAGACTCCTAACAAGGCTCGTTGATCACCCTTCAAAGAATGCCTCATGGCTAGTTTTGCTCGCACAGTGTCCCATGTTCCTTCATGCAACGTTCTTTTAGTGGCATTGATACTTGGAAGCTTTATATGGGGGAAAGATGTTGGGCTCAACTTAATGATGGCGAATTAAGGATTCTCATGTATCCTCTAGCAGTCACTTATGGTGACCTATCAATTTGGATTCCTAAACCCATCCGAGTTGTAGATTTATTGATGCTAAAAGGACCTGATTATGATGTTTTGTTTTGTTAAGTTACCCATGGGCCAATTCAGGTAGCACTTTCTCTTAACAGAGTATAAGAGATAGGTAGTTTGTCAAAGATGTACTAGTGAAGATTAGATCCAAAAATGGAGGGGTAATTCTTTAAATAATTCATGAAGAGGTTTAAATAACTCCGATGTCCGTGGAAGTTCTACATGCCAATAGCAATACTGAAATCGTAAGCATTGTTATTGTTCAATCTGTTTTTCTTTCACTAGAATCTTTGCTTGTTCAATTTTTTTCTTAGAATCATCTTTGTCAGAAATTGAGGGATAATAATATCAAACTCGATTTAGATGTAAAAGGAGATAAGCAGCCACAAGAACTTTATCCTACTATTCAAGAAGAAGGAGAAGGTAAGGAAGAGTCCTCCCAACAATTAATGAGTCTTAACCTAGAAGGTGCTGATGTCAGTCAAAACTTAGATGATCACGGTTGTTCTGTTCCTTATCCTTCTAACCATTCAATGGGAAATGATTATTAGGTATAGATTCATAATGAGCCCTCGGTTGGACGAGTTACCAAACACCTTACCACATGGATCCCTCCATTGAGAGTAACTTCCGTATGTCATGTCAAACTAGCGTTTCTGTTAGAGGGAGCTGTCAGTCTCATTTCTCAACTGGCATTTCATCCCTTATCACTTTTGACTTTATTCCAAACCCAACTCCTTATTCCGTTCCTTCCATCAACATTGAAACTGGGAATTTTCTCGATGTGCCCTTGACATTCCCACATCACATACTTAACCTAGGGAGTTCTGGATGGCCCTCAATTCAGCAAGGCATGTTCAATGTGTATTATGGCACACCATATTATCAAAGTCTGAGAAAAGACAGAGCTAATCATCAGGGTTGAAGCTTTTCAGAGTTATTATTAATCTGTTCTTGTAATAGGTCTCACAATGTTTTGCTAGTAGTTAGAAAAAACTACATGTTTTATAATGAACCACTAACATCCTTTATGAAAGTAATACAAGAAGACGTCACCTATTTGGCAAATGTTTCCATCTTTAAATTATTATCATGTTTTATTATTGATGAACATTTTTTCTTACTTTGCAGACCAAGATGGATCCTCAGTATGGCCATGCTTAGTTGGTAACATGGCATAACAACTTGTCCATCAGTGATAAGAACGTATTTAAAAACAGATTTGGTGACTTACGATCTCTGATTGATGTTGTCGTCTCTCGCCGGCTTTTGACAATATTGAGCCAATTTTGGCACCCTGACCATTCCTTATTTCACTTCTGTTCTTGTGAACTTTCTTCTACTCTAGAAGATTACCAAAGAATGATATTTGGCCCATCTAACATTGGCAAAGGCATTGCATCTTTTTGAAATGGTGGCTTTGTTAAAGCCATAAAAGAGGTGACTTACTTTCCCAAAAGCATGGTTCGAACTTTAGTTCCCCGTGTCCCTTTTTTTGAGCTTTCTACCTTGATAGATCAATTTCAAACTCTAGAAGGCTTTCACACCAATTATCAAGAGTTTTCTAGAAGAATAGAGGCATGGCAAACTAATCGAATCAACACTCTGGGTGTAGCCATGATTAGCATCATACTATTTCCCCACCCTGACATGATGATTGACGGGAGGTTCTATAGCTTCATTCATCTTTTGAAATTTGGATACTCCATTATCCCTATGGTGGTAGCTGGGATATACAAATGTTTATATTTCTCACCTTTGTCTGAACGCCCTCATTTTGGTGCTTCAGCTAAGTTGCTTCATCTATACACGATTGGGCACATGGTATGTATGGGGATACCTAATAACTTTTAATTCTCCCGCACTATCATCCAGCTTATGATCATGAGTCATGAAAACCAATTTCAAAAATGATGTGCTCTTCCAGATTTCTTTGATGGCTGGACTGTTTTGTTATCGGCTGCTCATACTGATCGAGTCACCTAGTCATTCATATCAAGCATTGGAAGACCTCCTCTTATTACCAATCGAGACTTCCCTGTTATACCTCTTAAGGGTCTTTGCAGTGTGGTTTTTTTCATAGGTACCAGATTATTGCGCCAGTATAGGATTTGTCAAGATATCCCTACTTCTTGTGATATTAGCAGTATGTGTTTTGATGCTATAAATGTTACTGATGACGTTCGAGTTGCCCAGGTCCTCCAAATATGGGAGAATAGTCAATAATTTTCTCATCCTCCTGAAGCATATTACAGAATTTCACTATTCCTAAGTACTTTGACTGTCTTGCAGGAGAGATAGGTCACACTGACAACTTCTTTGCAGTTCCTCCATCTTTATCTGATTCTTTGACGTTTAATGCTCAAATTGTCCAGTTGTCTTTCATCAGGCTCGGCATAGGGAGATAGACTGGTGTCTTGGGAATACAAGTAAGAACTTTGGGTACCAAACTAGCTGACAATGAATAATCTCGAACTTAGGATAAATGAATTGCCTCTTCATCCAACACTAGCGGCATGATATCTTTGAAGCATTTCCTCGAAAGAGTCTGATGTTCTGTAATGAAGCCAGAGAACAAATAGGTATCAAAGATCACCTCATTGCCCATCTTGAAGGTGAAATCGTAGCTATCAGATCTCATCTTATTGATATTACTTCTACTAGAGATTCAGAAAGCCTCAAAGTAGAAACAGCTGAAAAATTTGTCATGGATTTTCAAATTCATCATAACCAGATTATTGCTAACAAGAATTCACTGGTTGATCAGCTGATCGCATTGACCTTTGAGATTACTGAGCTTTATCAAGAGATTAAAGCACTTCGTCTTTGATCTTTATAATGAGTATCTTATCTTGTATTACAGCTGAAAACTTCTGTAACCCTGCATATCGTTTCTCATAAAACTGCAGTTGTTAGTATGTATGTAACCTCTATCTTATTACTAGAAAGAAGTTTTCTTGAAAAAGAATTCTTTTCATGTATTATTTAAGCTTAATTTTAATGAATGCAATCCAAATAGAGGTGGAATAAAAGGTACTCTTTTTTTGATTCCAAGGATCCTGAACCTGATAATGTGGCTCCCTGATGGTGATAAAACATGTTCTTGAGGAGTTGATGTCTTGGATATATCTTCTTTCTTCATTCATTTAACACTGGCAGATCTTCAACTTAGTATTGAGGAAGAAATGATCACTTAGCCACTTATGCACCATTTTTACCCATTGATACATAGATACACATTTTTTGCTAAATTTCCATCAACGCCTTTACAGGTTTTCACCAATGCCAGCTATGCCATTGTTACACAATAGTGCCCTTTTAGGTTTTCACTATGCTGGTATTTTTGTATCTTACCATGATCCTACTTTCTTTCCTATAACGCTCGCGAACGGGTTTTCACTGTAACCTCAAATCATGTATTTCTTTATCTCTCTCATATTCATGGGAATCTTTGAATAAAATCTTCTCATTCATGTCAACACATTTCTCATGGTCATTTTTATTCCCAAACAAGTTCCTTATAAGGACGACTTTTATGAATAAAACATCTTTACAATGTCAAAATTAATAGGGCTTGAGAATGCTTCTCCATCCATCTCTCTAGCATGAGGCCTCCTCCTAAAAATATTTTTTGAACAATGAATGGTCCTCGATAATTGGGTGCAAACTTTTCGTTAGCTTCTGCCTGAACAGGTAAGATATGCTTTAATACCAAATCTCCTTCCATAAATTCTCTGGCTTTGATTTGCAATTGTAAGATTGAGAAATCCTTCTCTAAAAACATTGTAAATTATTCAGCACTTCTAGCCTTTTCTTATCTAATAGTGCAAGATGCTCTTCTCGTTTCTAGATCCATTCTACTTCATCAAGTCTTACCTCCATCATGACCCTTAGTGAGGGTATTTCCACTTCCATTGGAAGAATAGCTTCAGTTCCATAAACTAAGGAATAAGGGGTTGCCCTAGTTGATGACCGTATCATGGTTCTGTAAGCCATTAAAACATATGGCAACTTATCATGCCAAACCTTGAAAGTATTTGTGGTCGTCCTTATGATCCTTTTGATGTCCTTGTTTGCCGCTTCCACTGCCCTATTCTTTTGAGGGTGATAAGTTATTGAATTCTGATGAATGATCTTGAACTTCTTACATAATGTCAACGTATCGTCATTGCTCTAATTAGTGGCATTATCTGTGATGATAGACTCAACAAATTAAATTGTTCTTGATAAATCGAACTACCACCTCCTTGGTCACATTGTCAATTGGCACTAAAATGAATCGATGCCCATTTGAAGCATGAGGTGTTATGAACCCTATCATATCCATGCCCCACATAGAAAAGGGCCATGGGGATGACAGAGTTTGTAATTCTTTTGGTGGAACCCTTAAAACATTTACATGAATTTGACATTTATAACACCTCTGGACGTACTTGGTACAATGTGACTACATCGATGACCAATAATATCCAGATCGCATAATCTTCCCTGCCAGATGGGGATAACTCATATGAGGACCACATTCTCCTTCATGAACTTCCTTCATTAACTATTTTTCTTGACTTTCAGTCACACACCGTAACGGCCCAAAAGATGACTTATTGAATAGAATCTCACCAGAAATGAAATAACCTTTGAATAATCTGAGAATTGTTCTCTTGTCTTTGCTAATGTCTAGTGGGTATTCTCCAGTCTGGAGTTTCTTCTTGATATCTGTGAACCATGGCTATTCTTTCTCTTCAATGGCATTACAATGATAAGAAGGCCTATCTTGAATTTGAATCCAAATCACTGGGACATCTTCATGTTTTTCAAACTTTACTAACGTAGCGAGTGTGGCTAAAGCATCAGTAAAAGCATTGTTTGATTATGGAACATGATGAAAAGACACTTCATTAAACTACTTAGCCATATCAACCACTTGGCGTTGATAGTAACAAATTCTCTTCTTTGGTCTAATAAACTTCATTGCATTGCTATATGATCAACTCTGAATCCCCACCTATTGTGAGCTCCTTAATTTCAAAATCCAAGGTCATCTTTAAACCTAGTATACATGCTTTATATTCTACCATGTTATTGGTGCAATCTTCTAATAGTAACTTTACAAATGTTGGAAATTGGTTCCCTTTCTCGAAGATTAAAATTGCCCCAGTTCTTATTTACTGCCCCATTGAAATACATTTTCCACCTGGATATCTGATTTACTTCTGTCTATGCCATGAAAATATCCTTATCGGGAAATGTAAGGTCAAATGGTTCTTGATCATCGACTGGATTGTCAACAAGATAATCTGTAATGATGCTCCCCTTAATAAACTTGCTAGTGACAAATGATATATCAAATTCGGACAAAATCATATGCTATATAACAATTCTATTAGATAGACTTGCCTTCTCAAACAAGTACTTTAGAGTTTTGGGGTAAAAATGTTTAGAAAATCTTTACCTTTAATCTAGTAGAGTTTTAGAAAATCACTACCCTAAATCCGATAGAGTTTTCGGTAAAAAGGATGTTTAGGAAATCTCTGTCTTAAATCTGGTAGAGTTTTGGGTAAAAATGTTTTGGAAATCTCTACCCTAAATTTAGTAGAGTTTCGGCTAAAAATGTTTGGGAAATTTCTACCTTAAATTTGGTAGAGCTCTGGGAAAAATTTTTTTGGAAATCTTTACCTTAAGTTCGGTAGAGTTTCAGGAAAAATGTTTGGGAAATCTTTACCTTAAATTGGGTAGAGTTTCGGGTAAAAATGTTTGGGAAATCTCTACCTTAAATCCGGCAGAGTTTCATGTAAAAACTAAAATATGCTTGAGCTACGACACATAAAGACTTTATGGATTTAAGACCATGGATTTTAAAATAAAAAAATTTCTTCTGTACGGTATGAAATCGTCTTTTTTAGGGATTTGATCCCTTTAGATGAAAGGTAGGCTTTAAAATCCTATGAGGACAATAATGAGTTACCTTTTCTAAGGTGAAAAGAATGGGAAGATGTAAACACAGTGAACAACCAAGTTAGCACCGCTCTTCTCAAGTGTTTCCTAATAATAGGGTTCCACGAGGCTCTAACTTATAGCTTTACTATATGTGACATGAGGGGTTCAGAGCTTTACATAATGCTCCCTAGAAAGGTTAACAACTGCTAGATCGTCAAACCTCTAGTTCTCTAATGAAAACCTTCTCAGGTTAGTAATCCAGCTGGGAAGAAGTTCGAAACTCATATCAGGTGAACTGTATGCGCAACCACATCCTGGAAGGGCCTACTGACTTCCCTCAACTAACTATAGGGTAAAAAAAAAAGGGTGATACAGAATTTACTGAATGAAGTGCAGGGTGTGAAATAGAAAACATAAAGGTTTTATGTCAAATAGGGAAAGCAATAAAAATTTACCTTACGCGCTGTAAAACAAATTAGTATGTCCATATGCAATATTTATACATGATAGTACACAAAATTATTCATTTAAACACTTTATAAATGCTATAAGAAATATTTTTGCATTCCAAGGGAATTGAGTTTATGTGTCCTAATTAAGTAAACGAGAGATTGTAAAGTGAGATTATGATCATAATGAGAGGAAATTTAGGCTGAACCCCTAAAGAGAAGTCCTTAGTGGAGTCGCCAGCAGTCACGATCGGGTCTGCAGTAGTGAGGATGGCTAATGTCACTAGGAGTATAGACTCCACATGGGTGATGATGGATAATGTCACCAGGAGTATTGACTCCAAATGGATGAATATGGTATTATCACCAGGAGTAAAGACTCCACATGGGTGAGTAAGGTATTGTTACCAAAAGTAAAGACTCCACATAGGAGAAGATGGTATTATCACCAGGAGCAAAGACTCCACATGGGTCAAGACAGTATTGCCATAAATAGTAAAGACTCCACATGGGTGAAGATGGTATTGTCACTAAGAGTAAAGACTCCACATAAGTGATGATGGGTAGATATCTATTGAGATATAGGTCCAAAGGTATAAACTCAGAGGTTTGGTCAAGTCATTGTGCGTGAACTCAAAGGTTTAAAAGCATGCTAATGATCAAATGTAATGACAATCTTATCACAATATCAACATGTTAACAAAATTCTTTTCACAAATATTTCCATAGCATAAATAAACTTAGGGATTTAAATGTTCAAAACAATCCTAAGCTATTTCCATACTTCAAGTTGGTATACAACCAATCTCTAAGGATATTTACATCTTTGTGAGTGTGTGCTTACATGCTTTCTGGTGTTCTATCATGTCAAGCCATGTGCATGGCGTGTCAGGGTATGTGCTATCATGGTAAATGATATCCTCGCATGATTTGAGATGACTAATGAGCATGGCAATATGGAATATCATGATGATGGCATGGTAAACTTGGTAAGGAATCGTAGCACATGGATGGCTATCTTTGGGTGAGACCTCCCACGGTTCCTTCATATTTTTATCGTATGGCACAATATGATATGTGGAAATGGTGTGAGATGATAATGACATGATATAAAAAGTAAAACATGGTATTATGGTTGTGAAAAAATTTCTAAAATTATCTGAGATTTATCTAGAGAACGACATGGATTGGGCAGAACTTGGACCATAAACATGAACTTGATAACTTATAGACAAAAATGAAAATTTCAACTTTTTGAAGAAATATTTTCATTTCAAAAATACTTACATGATAATTCTACCACTTAAACAAAAAAAGTGTAGGAAAACCTTTTGGAGAAAGGGATTTGTGCTAAAATTTTGATGCTTGAAAAGAGACACTCAAAGGCTTTCCAAACACACTTTAAAACACCAAAGGGGGCCGGCTCTTAGAAGGATAATGTGGGCTGGTTTTGGTTGGGAAAAGAATGAGAGAGGGGCTATTTTCTGTTGGTTAAGAGAGGAGGAAGAGAGGGAAAATGGGCTGTTCTTTTTTTGGTTGGAAGAAAATGAAGAGAGGAACTTTGGGACTTTTCTCACAACTCTTGGAAAAGCCTCGTAGTGGCCGGTCTCAATGGAAAGGAAGAAAGAGCCGAATGAAGAAGAAAGAAGAAGGAACGGGGCTAGTTTGAGAATAAAGAAATAAAGAAGAGGAGCCTTCTATTTATAGCCAAAATTTGGCAAAGAGGTTTGTATATCAAGCTAAGCAAAAAATATTTGCTGAACATGTTATGCAAAACCATTTGCTAAACAAATTAATTTAAAGTGTTTGCTAACCATAATGGGAAAAAATTTTTGAATTACAAAACAATCAAAAAGGTTTGAAAAACAGAACTATTAATTCTACTTGCATAACTTAGGAATCAAGCACACTCGAAATGGTAGAATAGCAAAAAGCTTTGTTAAACACACTTAACAAACTTATTTGCTAACCTAAGTAGGCAAACAAATATGCAAACCAAAGTAAGCAAATAGGTTTGAATAATTAGTTAATCAAAACAGTTTGCAAAAAGTTAACCAACAAGTTTGTAAATTGAAGGAAGCAAAAAGGTGTGCCACAAAGCACTTTAGTAAGCCTTTTGGCAGCATGAACAAATAGTGGGCTGAATTGGCCTGAGCCCCTAGCTTAAGCCATGTTTTGGAAAGTTTGAAGTTAACCTAAGAAGGTTCGGTCGTTGGTGTAGTTTTTGGGAGATTCCGAGACCTCTAGACACTTTTCGGAGCGATTTAAGTTAATTAGGCCAAAATCTTGGTCAAAAAGAGTTTTCTAAAATCGAGTTATATTCATTTGAAAATTATTGTGCAAAAATGGACTGGAATGGAAGGGGGCACCAAAACTCTGAGGACTCTTCCCACTAAAATCAATCGTAAGTATTCCCAAAATGTCCTCTAAGTGACTCCTAGGCCTTTCTACGAACTCACAAATAGCTAGCAAAAATTTGAGTTAGGACTTTAAAGGAAGTTCCTAAAAATCAATTTACCTATTTTGACCACACCTGTATCCCGAGGGACATGTCTTGATCATTTCCATGCAATCGCAAAGCCTTCGAACCTAATTTGGGGTCTTAATGATGTCTATGGCTTGGTTATTGAAGTTTTACCAATAAGTATTGTTTTGGACATTCTAATGCTGACACTATCTCTAAGGGCGCTTTTTGCCCCTTCCAAGCCCAAATTTGGAATCTCTCACATGTTCTCATATGATCTGGAGTTTCCACATTTTTGGGATGTGATTTGATTGTTCCGGTGAATATTTCTTTGCGGGCTTGCCGATAACCCTCGAAATTGACTTTTGAGCCATGTTTCCCTCTCTAAAACTTGAATTTGATCAAAATTTTCAACAATAGAACGATGGATTCCCATTCTTGAATGTCCTCATAAGTTCTTATGAAGTTTTGATCTCATTTGAGCTCTCAATTCGACTTTGCTCTGGATTTTGGGGCCAAATGGTCATTTTCGACCTAAGAATCTCTTGGTTCTGAATTTGGGCTGATTTCCGTATTTAAAGCTTGAAGAAAATTTTGAAAAATATTCTAAAAGTGAAATTGAAGATTTAAAATAATATTTTCTTATTTAGAATGAATTTTAAAATGTACAAGGTATCGGGCAAAAATGGGGTGTCAACAATCCTAACTATTCGTCAATTCTCCAATCTTGAATGATTGCACAATGAAATTCCTCAACATTTGAACGAGCGTCGTGGGCCAGCCTTACTAATCATCATTATTTATGTGTTCTAGCTCAAGTTTCACTTAGGTTTTGAAAAAAATTATTTTAAAAAAAATTCTTAAAAAATCATCAATGATTCCAATTAAAATTCGATAAAGTTCTGGGATGAAATTATAGAAAATTATTTTTGCAAAATTCGGAAAAATTTTGAGCAAAATGTTTTTGAAATTTACTACGTTAAATTTGGCTTTGTTTTGGGTAAAATTTTTTAGAAAAACTTTATATGAAATCTGACAGAGTTTTGGAAAAAAATGTTTGGGAAAATCTTTACCTTAAATCTGACAGAGTTTTGGAAAAAATGTTTGACAAATCTCTACCTTAAATCCGGGTAGATTTTTGGGTAAAATGTTTTGGAAAATCTTTACCTTGAATTTTGGCAGAGTTTCAGATAAAAAATGTTTGGCAAATCTTTACCTTAAATCGAACAAAGTTTCTGGTGAAAACTAAGGTCAGCTAGAAATCTTGTGTTTTGAACTAAGACACATAAGGATTTTTTAGTAAGGGTCGAAATTGGATTAATATGATAGATTTGTTTTGTACAGTATGAAATGGTCTTTTATGGATTTTAATCCCTTTAGAAAAAATTTTGTAGGCTTTAAATCCTATAAGGTTACCAGTGAGTTATCTTTTCTAAGGTGAAAAAATAGATAAATGTAGGCACAGTGAATAAACATGTTAGCACCTTTTTTCTCCAATGTTTCCTAATAATAGGGTTCCGTAAGGCTCTACGCTATAGCTTTAATATATGTGACATTAGGTTCACGATTTTATGTAACGCATCCTAAAATGGTTAAGGCTACCAGATCTTCAAACCTCTAGCTTTCGAAGAAAACCTTCTCAGGTTAGTACTCCTATTAGGCATACTGTATTATGCAACCACATTCTAGAGGGATCTAGTGACCTCCCTCAACTAACAATAGGGTAAAAATAGGTTAAGCAAAATGATGCTCAATGAAGTTTAGTGTGTGAAATAGGAGAAAAATGGGTTTCATCACAGAATAGGGAAAGCGGTAAAACGTACATCTTGCGCATACATTCTACGAAATGAGCAAAATTTATATAATTTATACATATAACAATAGTTATTTAAATGTTTTATACATGTTAAAAATGTTTAGGCATCCTAAGGAAAATTAAGTATGTATGCTTTGATTTAAATAAACCAGGGATGATGAGTTGAGATTTTGGTTGTAATGAGAAGAAACTAAGGTTAAACCCGCAAAGATAAAAGTGTCCCTAGTGGAGTCACCAGCTATCACAACCGGATTCATGAGCCAGGCAGAAGCAAGGGCACATGGCTCTTGTCTTTATTGCAATTGGTGCATCTAAGATCTTCCATATATAAAAACTTATATTTTTGTTTTGAAAAGGGCCTTAATTACAAAGAATAGGAGTTTCCACCTGACACTTTCAAGATGGGTGTGTTAAGAAACCTGAGTTTTCATATTTAAAAATATTTTTAATTTATGATTTCTTGAAATTATGATTAAAGGCCCATTTTCGTGACTCTATAATAATCCACACAACTAGAGATAAAGGGGGTTTATGGTTCATTAACACTTGGAACCGGTATGCCTGGATTACCTTTGGATATCCAGTATCCTTTTCTAACCTTTACAATTGTAATCTCACCAAATAATAACTATTTTGCTGATATCATCACAAAACAAGCTCTAATGCATAGGATACATGAAGTGTGAGATGGTTATGCCTGATCGAGCTGCCTGAGTATCTTGATTAAGAATCGAGTCAATCGTAATTCGTGTGTGAGTATAGTGATGTTTTTACCTATTTGGAAACGATTTTTCCTAGATGGATCTATATGCTAGATAGACTCTAAATGCAAGCTAAAGACTAATCTTTTGTTAAAATTCCATACATGTCTTAGTTTCTACAGATAGTAAAATCAGGTTAGATGAAGTGAGATGAAATGCTTGGAAGGTCTAGATGACCAAATGAGGGTGATGATGAAAATAGTATAGTAGTGATAATAAGGATGATAATAGTTGTGGTGACTGGACTTGGACAATGTGCCTAGGCTGCTTACATACCCCTAAAGGGATCAAGTTGTTGTAGTTAAGACCTAAAATGGTCCGAACTACATGCTTGTTTGAAATATAAGAAGTCAGTCTACGTTAAAGCATCTACCTGGATACTTAAATTTTTTCTGGTCTAGTGTGATAAGGAGAAATGTAAAGTAGGGAGCCTAGCTTAAAGACCAAGCCAAACATGTTTATGTGAAGGTATGAGAGAGGAGAGAAAGAGAGGGTTGGTGTTAGAAGAAAAGAACCGAGAGAGTTAGAGAGGAAGAAGGAAACCAAGAGATTTGTAAGTTACCTAACCTCAACCAAATACATATTAGTTTTATAAGAATGCAATTGAGCACTCAAAAAACTCTTCTAGGTGACTTTTTTATGGTTTAGATCAAAGGGTGAGAAGATTGATCAACTTAAAGTTTGGAACCTAGAACCAGGTGTTCACTGTCTTGGTGTTCAAAGCTTAACGTAGGGATTTCTAGCCTTATTTTAGCATTTATGAGATGTATTTGAGCTAGCAAACATTTCCATGAAAATTTATTTTGGATATGGAAGCCTTGGTGATGGATCCGTGAGTAGATTTATGTGTAGATAAATATGTATAGGTTGGAACCAAAGTTTTAATTTTGAAGACAGGAGTGAATTTAGACTTGTTTAGATTTACTTTCTAGATTCTTTTAGGCCCTAAACAACTCTAGGAAACAAGGTTTTGGAATAAACATTGGATTTAGCTAAGTTTAGAACCCAAAGACTCGAACCAAAACAAAGACCCATTCTGAACACAGTGGGGCACCCATGGTCTATGTGGGATGCCCATGAATCTTTGTGGGATGCCCGTGCCCTCTCAGGGGCACCCATGGCCCATGTGGGGTGCTTATCCCCCCTGTCCAGCACATTAAGTGTTACTTCCTTACATAAAAACTTGTATATTTTGAATCCCACACCTTGTGGCATTAGATGATTAACCTGGAGTGATTAAAAAGGTGAAATTTATATGGATTTAAGTTTGAAAAGCAATACTTGAATAAGGTGATTGGTTTTCAGAGCATGTTTAGTGTTGCCTATATGTTAGATTTATGTGGTTACGTCCTATGTTTGATATATGTTTCTTGTTAAATTGTGATAAACTTGTGTATATATATTATTGATGTTTGTGCAATTATGAGTTGAAATTTTTATAAGGAAATAAGATATAATAAAGTGATAACATGATTAATGCAAGATTATAATAAAAAGAAGATTATTATTTTAGCTATGGAGATGATGTTAGTTGTTATATGGTTGAATGAGATGAGGATGTGAACTTGGTATTGTGATGAGGATGATAAGTGATAAAGAAGAAATGTATATGATAGTGAGACACAAGGTTGGGGGGCATATGAAAATAGGAATGGTGCTGAGATTACCCTAGGGTAAAAGACCCAAAAATTACGTAGGGATTGGTGTTCATGCCAGTAGGTTAGTAGCCTTCAACATGATGTATGGTAAGGCTAATCGTTGCCTAGCTAATTGTAGCCTATAATGATGATGTTCAATAAGGCTAATCATGGCCTGGCTAATTGTGGCCTCTAATAACAACATTCAATAAGGCTAATTGTGGTCTCTAGCGATGACGTTTAATAAGGTTAATCGTGGCCCCTAACGACGACGTTGATTTACCAACCCCTATACTTAAAATGAGAATGGAATATGGATGAGGATGATTGTTATAAGAATGATTAAGTAAATGATGGATGAATAGAATGAATATATTTATTACAAAGATTGTGGCATATGTTGTCATAAGATTTAATTTGATATTATGATGCTTATGTACATGAGGATTTAGATTTCATTTTTCATAATTATGTTGAATTATAAATGTTAGTTTATACATTGTGACTTTACATGTTATATATTCTTTTATGACACTTCATGAGCACAAGTAGACTAGTGTTCACGTCTCTACAGATTCTGTTGCAGGGGCGGATCTTAAAAACTAGGTGGGCACTTAGCAGAATTAGAAGTACATAAGCTATTAGGGGCATTGGATTTTTTGCATGATTAAATTTAAATTTTTATTTGGGACTATAATGTAAATTTTAATTTAGAGAGTTTTTCGATTGGGTTGTAAAGGCTATAAGGCATGTCTTTGTTTATTATTATTATTATTATAGGAGTTTTGGAGGATGATATCTTGGCCATAGCCAAGGCTTAGTTTATTATATTATTTAGTTATCTTGTGTGGATGTTGCTCTAGGATTGTTATGTTGCTCTGATCAGGGATTAGTTGATTAGTGTATGGTTTATATGTTAATTCACTCACCCTTTAGATCATGTTTGGTTTTAGAGCCTAAGTTAGAATACCTAGGGGACAGTGGGGGCCTTGCATGTTACATGCTTATGTTCTATAACTGACATTGAGCTATTTTAAGATGGACATATTGGTATTTTATGGCATAATTGATAGTGGAAGTGGACGAGACAAGAAATGTTACTAAAACAGTGGTCTTGGTTGTAAAGGACATGAAAACTTAGAAAATAGTGAGTAAATGGTGTAACAGGTGGTGGTTTATTAGGCCTAGGCATAAGATTTAAAGATGATTTAATAGTAGTTCTGATATTGGAATGATGGTTAGATATGGTTATGAATATGATAGAAAATTTTACATTCGAAGTATAAGTGGCTTAGAAAGTCTAAGTTAGTGACTCAAAGATTTATTGAGATTGCACTTAATTGTTAAGTGATGTGTAATTGTAGAATAATTTTAAAGTATTAATGGTAACGGTAGAGATTTAAATTTTGAAATTAGTGATCTATCAACTTAATAAGTGTTGATTGATCATTACTACGGATTCGTGGCAACTATTTATCTGACGATTCTGTAGTTTAGATTCAAGATGAGGCAATAGTAATATTTTCTTTCAACTAATGATAGTAAGTGCACTGGAAAACCTTATGTTAGATGGTCAGTTTCAGGTTAAATGAGAAGAAGTTTCAATTTTGTTTTTAATGAGTGATGTGTAGATTGTGGAAGTATTTCCTAAGAATAAGAGGGATTAATCTCCTTAAAGTTAGATTGACTTTCCTAGATTCTATGCCAGTTGTCTCTTTTGTTTTTTGGTAGCGACTAAGTTTTGAAAGCTTAGAATTTAATCAAGTGATTTGTGAGCTATAGTTTTATCTAAAATAGTATTTGATGATGGGAAACTAGAAATTTTTGTTAAGATGAATGGTAAAATGTTTGAGGTTCTGAGTAAATTAGAAGTTGTCAAATTAAGTGATAATAAAGGATATGTATTGGTTATTGAGTCTTGGCAAATTGTCTTAATGGTTATGTGTTGAGGACCCCAGGTATAGGTTTGGTTTTTCTAAGATAAAGTTTAGGGTCAGGTAATACTTGGTTGGATAATTACGATGGATCATCTAAAAGTTTTAGTTGTATTAGCTGAGTATGATCGAGATTATGTTTGATATCTAAGCTTGAGTTTGACAGATTACTACTGTTGCCCTATCTAGGATACCTCTCAATTGATAGATTTATCGATTCGACTAATTTGGGAAAGAGTTAGATATTGGGGGGGTAAAGGTAATAAGAATATTTTATGAGTCGAGGCATAGGATGATCAAAACTCTATGTTGGTTAATTTTAATCGTGGAAGGGGTTACTCTGGTAATTTAGGGTATGTTCTTATACATGATGATCAAATCACAGCATAAGTCAAGGTAGCTAAAATCACATAACAAATACTTACTTATTCTTGACTTAGTATCAACTGTAATGGTTCTACATTGAAGCCTTGATGGGGCTAGTGGAATGGTAGAAACGTTTAGAATGCACTTAGAACACAAGGAATTCCAAAGTTATTGTTTATGTAATGTGATTTGACTATAAAGCAATGTCGTTAAATGGAGAACTAAGAAGATTTTGATTTTAAAATCTCCAATCTCGTTTGAGTAAAGTAAAAGGTTGGGGAGTTTGGTTGTTGTTAGGGTATTTTTAGTGAAGTCTTTAAGGAAATGTTTGTGATTTTGAGATTCTTTGGGATGAGAATTATAATAATAGAGAAATAAATTTCTAGAGATGGAGTTATTCAAAAATATTCTTGATAATATGGATAAAGGATGTTGAGTTCCAATCGTGGGAATAGTTTTATCAAAAAATGTGGTATCGTTAGTTTTCTAGTTAAAGTGTTGAGTATAAAGTATAAACCTAAATGGATAATTAAGGATTCAAGAACAAAGTGATTGTGCTTGATGTGTATGGACTTCAAGAAGAAGAGGTTTGGGAGTTTTATCATTTGAGATTCCGGTACATCTTGGTGACATGAAAAGTTATAATGAATTGAATTTTCAATATTGAAAAAATGAAAGGAAATGCAAGGTGATGTTCGTGAAATTCTATGTGTGTTTAGAAGATATTTCTAACTTACCACCTAAAAGGGATGGAAGAAAATATATATTGGAAGCTGTAGCAAGTTAAGAAGATTATTAAAAAAAGTAATAATAAATTTTTGGAGATGGATTCATGTACTCGTGGCACTTGTAAGTGATTGATAATTGATACGATGAATAGGAACTAAAGTTTGTGCATTTAAGTGATAAAATGTGAAACTCAAAATTGTAGATTAATTTGGTTATGTATGGTTAGGTTACTTGTTATACAGTGGATATTGAGTCTTCATATGGTTAATAGAATTTTATATTTTATGGAACTATAGTTATGAGACAGAGAATAAGAGAGAATATAGGAAATGAGAGATTGTGAA
>QLOD02000030.1:12318154-12353395 GCA_003260245.2 Sideroxylon spinosum | reverse complement strand
ATAGAATTTTATATTTTATGGAACTATAGTTATGAGACAGAGAATAAGAGAGAATATAGGAAATGAGAGATTGTGAACAATATTGGAATGTCCTGACTAAGAAGTTAAGAGGTATTTGAAGGTACTAGTTATACAAGACTTATCATAAATATTTGAAGGTACTAGTTATATAAGCTTATCATACTTATTAGACTTTGAGATGATTAATTTGGATCCATAACATTGGTTGATTAAGCGTTCTGATATCATCAACTTAATTATGATGTCATATATGATATATAAAATGATGCTATGATATGCTTTGAGTATAATTAGAATTAACCATTTTATGCGGAACATACATATATATAAAGGGCTATAGTAAATGAGGAAGAGATTAGGATTGATAAATGAGGGGTTTGTGGTTTGATTTAGTCTAAGTATTCATTATACAACATCTTAGGGATTGTGACTTTATATAACGAGTTATAAAGTTTGGCTTCGCCTATTCGGTTGGTATTTCTGATTTTAGTAGAAAGAATCATTGGTATTTTTAAAAAGCGATTTAAGATCTGGATACCCCCAGTTGAGGGAAGGCAGGAGGATATTTCTAAGAAAACATTATACGAGTTCCCAGTAATGCTATTTGGGTTAACTACTGCCAATATAGTGTTTATGAATTGGATAAGTAGGGTGTTTAATTATTATTTAGACAAGTTGTAGAAGTGTATATTGTTAAGCTACTTGTATGTTATGCATTTACCGAAATTTGATTCATGGAGGATTATTTACTGAAGTCTAAGATGATGCTGACATGGTATGTAGACATATACATGTGTGTATTAGTGAAATAAGAGACATGGTATTGAATAGTAGATCAGGAAGATTTATGTGCTTGATTGTTTATAGCTTATGTGGTAACTTATAATGGTAATGATGTATGCTGAAATAGTGGTTTACCAACTAGTTTATAGTACATAAGTGTATAAATAGAAAGGGTTATTTGGGTTTAGTTTAGTAAAAGTCAGAAGTTAATAGCTGCGTTTGATTATAGTTGGGAGTAGGAAAAATGATGAATATGTGGAAGAAGAATTCAGTCGATTTCAATCTCGTTCATCTTGTCGATGATTGAAATCAATTTTTCTAAGCATTGTGAATCAAATTCATTAACGATCACCTCATCAGGCTTCGATTCTACAACCGATTGATTTTCCCAATCACCGTGGATCACGTCCATCATCGATCACCTCATCAGCTTTTGATCGATCCCCAAACGATCTCACCGGTCATTAATAATTTACTCCAAATGATCGGTCGATTGATCTCTAAACCTTCATCGGTTGTCAATCGTTGATTCTACATGATCTGTTGTGATCGATCACTTAACCTTCTTTGATCATCGATGCAAGGCTCATCAGTCGGAACTATTGTCGTCATTTATTCGTCCCAACATTCGATCAATCAATTTCTTACTTATGACGAAGTATGGCATGATAGGCATTCCTATAAGTGGATACAAGTCTTCATCCACTACCGGGCCTTCAGATCAACAATTTTTTAGTCATAGCAGTACTGACACTGTACCTTTTTCCATCGTAGGTCATAAACTTAATGGCTCTGACTATCTTCAATTGTCCCAATTAGACTGTATGTTCATTTAAGGTCATGGTAAAGACAGGTACATCACTGGAGAAGCCATTGCTCTCTCATTAGATGATCTGAAATATTTGATTTGGATATTTGAAAATAACTTAGTAAAGTCTTAGCTCATCAACTCAATGACAAATGAGATAGGTGAAAATTTCCTTTTATATGACAACGCCAAAGATATCTAGAATGCAGTGAAAGAGACTTTTTTTGAGTTTTGACAATACCTCCAAACGATTTGTCATTGAAAGTGCTCTTCATGATCTATGACAAGGGGATCTCTCTGTTACTAAATACTTTAACTCTCTTTTAAGAAATTGACAGTAATTAGATAATGATGAGAAGTATGACAGGACTTGCACTGTGGATAACAGTATGTTTCGAAAGATTGTTGAAGAAAATAGACTGTATAAGTTCTTGCTTGGTCTTAACAAGGGACTATATGAAGTTTAAGCTTCATCCTAGGATCCAAACCCCTTCCTAGCTTGGGGGAAGCCTTTTCTAAGGTTCTCATAGAGGAAAGCCAAAGACAAGTTATGTTTGGTCCCACTTTACCATCTACCCCCCTAAAAGGGTCAACCTTAGTTGCTCACGGCCCTGCTAATTACTCTTTTGACAATAAACCTAGAAAAGGCAGACCCTGGTGTGAGCACTGTAAGAAATTTGGTCATACTTGGGATACTTAGTGGAAGATTGATGGGAGTTGACAGAAAAGAAAAGGAAGAGAAAGAAGAATTAATTATTTTCCTCTCTATTATTGTGTATATAGCCATCATAAGTCAAAAATAATTATAACAAAAAGTCATAGTAGTAGGTGGTCGGAGATGACATGATGAATTGCGTATTCATGTAGCAGAAACCAAAGGCGCATGTCTCTCACTCACTGAGAAGAAGGATCATGACAGGCAAAGAGCATTTCCGATGACGGTCGCCGTCGAAGGGCTATTCTCGTTGTGGGACATGGAGCAACGAGGATGCCGACGGCAAGAGCTGACAAACTTTTGAAGGTTAGGGCTTGCTCGATTTCTTTTTTTTCTTTTCTTTTTTCACCTACTAAAAAAAATTCAAAAAAAAAGAACTTTGATACCAAATTATGAGAAAAGAAAGGAAAGAGAAGAAAAGAATTAGTAATTCTCCTACCGTATTGTATATAGAGCCATCATTAGTCAAAAAGGATTATAATAAATAGCTGAGACTTATCAACTAATACTTATCTAACAAAGGAAATTCAATAAAAGTAGAATTATCTTCACTACCATAGTTATCCTAAATTCATATATGCTAACAATGGGGAACCAGCAGATTGGAAGCCTTCATGCCCTGGTGCTCTTGATAGCCATGGCAATGTTGCTACCCCCACCACTATTTCTCAAGTTAGTAGTCAATCAGTGGCGAGTCTATTTAGCTGCAAAGATATTGAGATCCTTCAAAAACTTATTATGCAGCAACAAGCCTCTTCTTCTTCAGTCATTGGTTCTAGTAGTATAGCATAAAAAGGTAATCACTCCTTCGTCCTTAATGCACACAACGACAATGGTAACACTAGATTGTAGATTTGGGAGCCTCAGATCGTATGGCAAGAAATACTAGTCTGTTTGAGACATTAATTACATATGATGACTTCTCTGTAAGAATTGTAGATGGTTCTCTTTCTAAGGTAACTGGTAGAGGTTCAATAGTACTTTCTCCCAACTAAACCTTACATGCTGTTCTTTATGTTCTTACAGTTAATTGGAACTTTCTTTCTGTTAGTTGGCTCACTTGTGACCTAAATTGCGTTGCTAATTTTTCTTTTAGTATGTGCACCTTTCAGGATCTACATTCGAGGAAGATAATTGGTAATGCTAAGAAGTGCTCTGACATCTATCTGCTGTTAGGCATCTCCCAACAAGTCTACTATGCTCCCGTATCTGGCGTCTCTCCTCAAGTTGCTATTTCCTCTTCATATAAAGAAAGTGTTGTTATGCTTTAGCACTATAGATTAGGACATCCCAATTTTTTTTATCTCAAAAGAATTTTTCTAAATTTATTTGGTAATAAAACTCCTTTTGATTTCCATTGTGGAACTTGTTATCTTGCAAAACATGTCAAGAATACTTTTTCATTGCATTCATATAAAGTATCATAGCCATTTGCATTAATTCATAATGATATTTGGGGACTTTCTCATGTCAAAAATATTACGGGATCGCAATGGTTTGTTTCATGTATTGATGATTACACTCAACTCACTTGGGTGTTCCTGATTAAAGAAAATCTAAGGTGGACCAAATTTCCAAAGCTTTCATTTTATGGTAAAAACTCAATTTCAAACCCCAATCCAAATTCTCCTAACAGATAATGCCAAGGATTAATTTAAGAAAATCCTTGGAGAGTAGTTGAACTCACATGGCATTCTTCACCAAAGTTCTTGTGTTGATACTCCCCAACAGAATGGTGTTGCCAAACGAAAGAATCAGCATCTCCTTAAAGTTGCCTGTTCCTTCATGTTTCCATCTCATGTTCCTTCTCACTTCTATGAAGAAGTACTTTTGACTGCTACCTTTCTTATCAATCGCATGCATTTTCTTTCTTTTAAATTTCAAACACCTTATCAAGTTCTTCTTCGTTCTTATCCTACCACCTGACTTGTGTCAAACATTCCTATTAAAGTGTTTGAAGGCTCTGCTGTTGTTCATAACCACCAACCCAATATCAAGAAATTAGCTTCTCGAGCCTTTAAATGAATATTCTTAGGCTATTCCCCCACATAGCACGGTTACAAGTGCTACTCACCTTCACCAGAAAGTTTTATATTTCCATGAATGCCATCTTCTTTGAACACTTATCTTATTGCACCGCTTCTTATATTTAAGGAGAGCATTCTGAGGAATATTCTAATTGGTGTGATCCTGTTCTTGAAACTCCCATTGTACTTGATATCCTGTCAACCAAGCCTGACTTGTCACAGTTCATTACTGTTCCAGAACCAACCACAGAAAAGACCGTCCTACTCCAAGTTACTCCAAACGACCCAAAACTGAAGAGCTAGAGCACAAGGACACTCTTACACAAAGTCAACTCTCTGATTTGGATAAAGGTCATTCCACTTCTAACTTAAGTGAAACTTCTTTTGAAACTCTACCTGTTGTCCCTATTACCAATGATCTACATTACCCTATTGCCTTGAGAAAAGGAGTATGAACTTTTACCAAACACCTGATTAGGAACATGTGTCTCACAGAAATTTATCATCTCAATATAAGCCTTTTATGGCAAACACAACTACTGTGCAAGTATGTTCATTCTTTCAGGATGCTTTGACCAAACCAGAATAGAAACAGATAGTGTGGGATGAAATACAGGCACTTCAGAAGAATGGCACATGGGTTCTGTCAAAGTTACCACATGATAAAAATCCTATAGGGTGTAAGTGGATATTCACAGTTAAATACCAAGCTGATTGAAGCATTGATCGATTTAAAGCCAAGTTGGTAGCAAAAGGCTTTACTCAGTCATATGGCATTGCTTATTAGGAAACTTTTACACCGATCACAAAGTTGAATCCTATAAGAGTACTCTTAAGTTTGGCAACAACCTTAATTAGCACTTATTCCAACTAGATGTAAAAAAATGCTTTTCTAAACAGAGATCTCTCTGAAGAAGTGTACATGGATGTCCCTCCAGGTTTTGAACCTTTAGATTACAAAGGGAAAGTGTGTAAGATAAAAAGATCTTTATATGGTTTAGAACAATCTCCATGTGCTTGGTTTGATAGGTTCAACAAGACTTTGAGGCAAACAGGTTATGCACAATGTCAATCTAATCATACTTTATCATCAAGCACTCATCTAATAGTAAAGTTGTAATCCTCATTGTTTATTTTGATGGCATCATCTTGATAGAAGACTATATAGAAGAGCTAGATACTCACAAGAACTCCTTAACAAAAGAATTTAAGACCAAAGACTTAGGTCAGCTAAAGTATTTTTTGGGAATGGTGGTAGCTCGATCAAGAGAGTGAATATTTATGGCACAACACAAATATGTTCTTGATTTACTAAAGGAGATAGGTATGTTGGGGTGTAAACCCTCTGATGCTCCTATGGATTCTAGTACTAAGCTTGGGGATAAAATAGACTGCAATCTAGTAGAGAGGGGGATATACCAAAGACTTATGGGAAAACTCATTTACCTATCACACACTAGACCAGACATTGGATCTATAGTTAGTGTGGTCAGCCAGTTTATGCATGATCCAACACAAGAACACCAAGATGCAGTGCTTCGAATTCTATGGTAACAAAAGATGATAGTTGGCAAGGGCTTATACTTCCAGAACTGTTCCATAAATAATCTTGAAGTGTTTGTAGATTTTTGGCTGGTTCTCTCACTGATAGAAAATTCACCTTAGGATATTACACCTATGTAGGTGGTAATCTGCTAACTTGGCATAGTAAGGAAGGATCTGCTGTACTGAGAAGCAGTGCGAAAGAAGAATTTAGGGTGATGGCCCTGGGCATATGTGAAGAATCTGGTTGTGGAGACTTTTGAAAGAGATTGAAATTACTTCTAGAGAAACTACGAAAGTCCACTGTGATAATTAGTCAGCCGTATGTATTGCTAAGAACCTAATGCACCATGATAGGACCAAACATGTGGAACTTGACCGTTATTTTATCAAGAAGAAGATTGACAATAATACTATACAGCTATTTTATGTTCCTACCAACTGACAGATACAAAACATGCTTATAAAAGATCTTCCAAGGAAAACATTTAAAGATCTAAGTTCTAAGCTAGGCTTAATTAACATCTACACCTAGCTTAAGGGGGAGTGTAGAAATATAGAGCATATTTAAATCCTTATTTTATAGGGATTTATTAGCTATTAGTTTTTTTTTTTATTTCCTTATTTAAGGTGTGCTAGCTGTAATTAATTTTATTATTTTATTTTATGTAATTAACTACAGCCTAGAAATATAGGTTTGCCTAATTGTATCTCAAGTGAAGTGAATAAGAAATTCAAGTCTCTGAAATTCAACGCTATCTAAAAACACTAAAATCTCCCAAAACCAACGAGGCACTATCTCTGCTGCATATAGAATCTTGAGTAATTGACTCCCAAAGATTAGTTCTCTCAGCAAAAGTAGTAGCTTCGTACACAAAATTCGCATTATAAGAAAATTTAATCTCAATGAAAACAACATTGCAAAATATTGATCGATCATTTTTATGAATTTTACTAACAATGCATAATTTTGAGTTTCATGTAGCCAGATTCTACCGTTTGTACAAAAGTATAATTATCAAAGAACTTCCAATTAACATGAATTTTTTTCTAATCTTATTGCCCTTATTTACCTTAGCTCTGGTTTTTTAAGTAAGCCCAGACAAAATACATTATACTTCTTGATAAAAGATAACACTTCTTTTATCAGCAGGCTAAGTTATTCAATCCTCTGATATTTTAGAAGGCTAAATTAATCATATAAAAGAGTGGAAGGCTTGCCTAGACTCCTTATTTTAATACCCAAAGCTACTGGAACCTACTAAACACTTTGTTCCATTGAAATCTTACCAAGTTTCCCCTGACAAGGCCCTTCATTTTTATCTTGATCTAACACAGTTAAATCATTGGTTGTCTTAATGGCAATTGACCCCTTACTCTTTTGAAGTTGTTTCCCTTATTTTCTACATTGTAGACTGTAGAAATCCAAAAGACAACTGTATTTAATAGCTATTTGATAAAAATTTGAATTAATTTCTGATTGCACTAGAAAAGTGCGATCCTTAGCACTAATTCTTCTTGCTTTTGAGTAGTATTTTTCTTTTTATTTCATGAGTTTTAATATGATTTTAGTATTACTTACTGAAACTCATTTTTTATTACAAAAAGGGAACAAGAAGCTAGAAAATCACGGAGAGTAATCATAAAGAAGACTGAGGAGTCATACGAGGAGCTGAAGAAAAAAGAAAAGAGAAGTCCAGTCCTGGCATTTGGACATCATCCGAATGGTAACTCTCAAGACCTCAGAACCTCAGAAAGCTAAAACTAAAAGAGGCTACTGCTTTCTGGTTTCTAGATGCCAGCTCTAGCATCCAGACGTTGCGTTCCTAAGATTTCTGAGAGTTTTCACATACTTTTGAGAGAGTTTTCAATGATTTTGTAATGAAGATTGGTGAAATGTTACAAATACGCAGCTATTCTTCATATTTGTTTGGCTGATTTCATCTTAATGGAGTTTGTTTTCTAGATTCTTTCTTCTATTTCTTATTTTGCTTTTATTTCTATCATGTTAACGTATATTTTACTTTATTCAACCCATCAATGATTGGTGGATCCTTATTTGAATGATACATGTGATTGAATCCATGAATGCAACATAAAATTTGTATGCTGTGGATTCTTATTTCCTAGATTGACTTTGCACCTCTCAAAACCTTTGAAAACATATGTAGCCGATCATATTTCTCTGAAATCTTATTACCCATGTAAGATTAAAACTTTCTTAATACTTTGAAGTGTAAAGATCAGATCTAGGGTTTTTTTGGATTTTTCATATTCTTTTGCTTTTCAAAACTTTTGAAAATAAGTAACCCCGACCATATTTTATAGAAATCATTATTGACGTTCACGAGATTAAAACTTTCTTTCATCTTTCAAAAACCCATGGCCTCGACCATATTTTGCCAAAATCACTGATGACGTTTGCTTGACTATTACTTTCTTCATACTTTGAAAACTTTGGAAAGAAATCCGAATTAAATGTTTTAAAGCTGATGTTTTTGCTATCACATCTAGCATAAGAATAAGGTATCCACCCGAATTTGTAGGTTGGATCAAGTTGCTTTCCATTTATTTAACTTAAGTTTCTTTAAATGTTTCTCTTTTTCATATTTAGGTTAAAGTTAATTTGAGTACTCGTTTTAAATTAATTTAATTACTTGTTTCTTTTTAGATTTATTGTTTAGTAGTGTTAATCAAAATCCTTGTTAAAAATCAAACCTAATTTTACTTTTTTTGTTTGAAAAGGAAAACATTAAGTTAGGATAACTTAGCGACCTTAGGTTTCAATCTGATTCCTTGTGGATACGTTCGTGTTCTCACCTGGTTAAACTACATTGCATCATCTTAAACTTGGGAGGTATTCTTTATTTGCACTATTTTGGAGCAGTCAGTTTCGTATGTTATGGGGATTTGTTTAAGGGATTTGATTTAGTTTTTCAAATCCTTGATTATGTGATATTCATTAGCATAAAATTAGGGTTTAGTTTTCTTTTTTCTGAGGGATGAAATCTCTACACTCATTGTATATATATGTGTATTTAGAATTAGAGAAGAGGCACAACATAATATTTTTCAGTCTCGCTCTCTCTTAATTTTCTTTATGGTATTAGAGCAGATCTTAAGTCTTTTCTTGTTCTCTGTTGAAAAATACTCTAGCTGTAGAGTAGACTCATCGCATACTCGTCACTGATGATTCAATTCACCAATGAGCCCAATCGACTCTTGTCGAAATTCGTCGCAGATGATTCTAGTTGTCAACGACCCTAGTCGACTCTTATCGTCACTCGCTAGCAACCCTAGGAAACCTTTCAAGCCACTGGATTTTCGGGTTGTCAAACGATGATTGTCGTCTAAGCTCTCAAACATTACAGTAACTGTCATCGAAGGATCTGATTCAATCTATGATCTCCTTAATCGATCGACTAGCCTCCATGATGATTAATTAGTGTCATTGCTTGATGAGAACCCACTTCTTTATGATCATTGAAGTTTATTACCAGTTGACAAAGACTTCATCACCGATCATCAAAGCCCTCTTGCCAGAAGTTGATACCTTCATCATCCTTGCTATCATTCATTACATTTGAAGTGTAATTATAAACTCCATAACTTAGCATCAGAACATGCATTGTTTAATAAATTCATAAGTTTTGATTAATCTTTATCACTTATTTGTTCTATTCTTTTTAATGCATGAAAGGAGAGGAAATAATCGTTATTAGCAGTGATGAAGATGAGGAAATCAACAACAACGAGCCCTTGGTATCCACGCAAAGAGCCCCTATTCAAACTAGAGCAAGGACAAGAAGAGAAGAACAAAGTAAGAATTCGGAGTAGGGGATGGTTCGGACCATCTCCCAGTCGATTCGGACCACTGCAGCAATGTCTAGCAGAAGCAAACACACTATGGTCTAGACCGTAGCATGGGTGGTCCGAACCATTGCAAAGCAAATTGGAGGAAGCGAGACACTGTGGTTCGGACCACTGGGCAACTTAGGGCTTCGATATGTATGTTTTTAGGGTTTTGTAAGGCTCTATAAATAGGATCCTTAGGGGATTATTTTGGGACTCCATTCTAGTCGTCGTAGAGTTTTTTCGCAGAGTTTTCTTTAAGTCTTTTTCAGTTCTTTCCATTATTGTGGAGCATGTTCTTTCACTTTCTTGGAACTCTTATTAGAGGATTTGTTGCTTTTCGCATTCTTTCGAAGTACAGTATTTGATTCTTTCCTTTAATACAATGAATGCACTTTTATTTTCTATTTTTATTTGCATAGCTTACGTTGTTTTCTATTCCATGTTATGCTAGAACCCTAGCTCTTGATTCAACGAATCAAGTAATGGTGGATGATTATTAACTTTGTGATGTGCGTAAACCTACATGTATTGTGTGAAAACGTACACGTAGAGATCTACATTTTTTAGATTTGATTTTATTTAAATCAAAACTTTTTGAAAACAAAAACCCTTGATCATATTCTCTGAAATCACTAATAAGGATTTTTAAACCTTACAACTTTTTTTATATTTTTGAGATGAAGACTTTAAATCTAAATAATTTCATCAAAAGAATATTTTCTAGTTTTGTAATCCTAAACGTGAGGATAAAACTGAGATAGGGAGAATTTCATATACTTTCACAAAAACATCATTCTAGTCTAGTTTTCCTTTATGTGAAGCTTAGATCGTGTATTAAAAGCACATCACATTACGAAATAATCAATCCACCCGGAATTGAAAGTTGAATCAAGACGTTTACATATTAATTGAATCACATCTTAATTTTAATTATTCATTATCTTATATTCTGAACTTCTATATTTTGTTTAGATTAAGTTTAAATAAGTAATTTACATTCCGTTTACAATTTGAAATCAACCCAAAACTTTTAAACCACTCAAAATTGTCACTTTTAAACTAAGTAGTGAATTTATTTAATCTTGTGAAATTTAGAAATTAACACAGTAAGTTCCTTGTGGATTCGATCTCGTTCTTCTTGAGTTAAAACTACACTATCCACCCTTATACTTGGGAGTAATTTTAGACGCAATTTCTAGAAGTAGCAAGTTTTTGGCGCCGTTGCCAAGGAACTTAGATTAGTTTTTAAGTTGATTTAGATTAAAGTTTATTAACTGCCTTTTATTTTTTTTTTAGAAATGAAAAAAAATATTTATTTTGAATTTTTGTTTATGTTTCTTTTGCAAAATGATCTGAAGAAAAGAATTTCTGAATTGCGAAATGAGATTGAATCTTTGAAAATCTGAATTCAAGAAGAAGAAGAACAACTTGAACTTTTTGAAACTTTTAAGCTAAGAAGGATAATCTATAGACATCTTATTGATTTAGATTTCAAATTGAAATTTAGCAATAGAGACTTGAAATATTTTCAAAAAGAGCTTTCGAAAATAGCTTTTTGAATTTGGTATTTCCTAGAATTTTAATTTTAATTTTAATTTTTATTTATTTTGTTTATGAGTGCTTGGAACCGTGGGGAAGATAGTAGATTAATACGTCCTGAAAACATTAATATTCCCGTCAATACCAAAAATTTCCTCGTAGACATTCCCATATCATCTACTTCTACCCGTACAGTAGAAATGGCGAGAAACAATCAATTCGTTGTTCCTAGACGTTCGATGAGGGACATACTCCAACAGGATAGGCATGCACTTGAATCTTGTATAGTGTGGCCTGAAAACAAAAGACTTTTCAATTTTAAGCCTAGAATGCTCCAACTTTTGCCAACCTTTCATGGTATGGAATCTGAAAACCCTTACGAATACTTAACTAGGTTTAGGAATATTTGTGTGACGTTCAAAGACCAAAACTACCCCATAGATTTAGTATCCCTAAAACTTTTTCCTTTCTCTCTTAAGGATAAAGCTGCTAGTTGGTTTAAGCTTTTACAGCCTAATTTTATTCACTCTTGCGAAGAAATGTAATCCAAATTTCTCAAGAAATTTTTCTCTCCAAATAGAACTGATGCCATTCAACACCAAATTTTGAATTTTGCCCCTCAGCCTAGTGAAATCTTTTATCAATGCTGGGAAAGATTCAAAACACTCTTACATTCTTTTCCACACCATGGATTGGAAGTCTAGCGTCTAGCTAGTATCTTCTATGGAGCCTCAACACCTCAACTTAAACAATTTGTGGAAACAATGTGTAATGGTCAATTCTATGATAAAACTCCTAAGGAAGCTTATGAATATTTTGAATTCCTAGCTGAAAATGCACAAACATAGGATACTACAGGATCCTAGAACTCCCAATTTACTATTGCAACACTTACCAAGGGGTACACCAGTTAAGTGAATCTGATGATCTAAAGGTAAAAATAGCAACACTATCACGAGAAATTGAAACCTTAAAAATTAAAAAGGAAACACCAACTGTTGAGGAACCTATAGTTAGTGTTTATTGCTTTATGTGTGGTAGCCAAGCACATAAGATTGGTGACTATCTAACTATCCCAGTTTGTCATGAAGTAGTTCAAAACCAACAAACTAGTGAGATGCCTATCAATGCTATAAATCAATTCCATCCACCATATCGGGGACAAAATTAAGGGGAAGCCCATTTTCTGAAAACCTATAATCCGGGCTGGAAGAATCATCCTAACTTTGGATGGAGAAATGATGGAGCATCAATACCTTAATAGTTCAATTTTGCTCCACATCCACCTATTCCACAAATTCCTAACCATAACCCAGGACCATCTCAGAACATGGGACCATATCCAAATACACAATTTCCTCCTAATAAGTGGTCCACCGAAGAAACTCTTCACCAATTCATGGCAACACAATCTACAGTGTGGGCCCAAAATAATCGAGCAGTGGATGACATAAAAGGATAACTAAATCTTATAACCTAAACACTAAATAATTAGCAAAAGGGTTAGTTGCCCGCTCAACCACGTCCAAATCCATCTGCTCAAGTAAATCCAGTTGAAGGATCTTCCAATACTCAAATTAATCTTTAGCAAATTCAAGCTGTCATGACGCTTAGGAAAGGTAAAGTAATAGACAAAACCATTCATCCTATGATGGCTGAGCCCGAGAAAGAATTGGAACCTAAGCGGACAACAGAAGATAAAATATAGACAGAAGATGATATGACATTAAATAAAATGAGAGAACACAGGAAAAAGACATAGAAGAAAAGAATGAAAAGAAAGGTAAAAAAGAAGTAAAGATCACTTCAAGGGAATGTGTTCCCAAACCACCGTTCCCTCAAAGATTCCTAAAATCTAAGAAAGATGCTCAAACTGCAGAAATATTAGAGGTGTTTAAATTAGTTAAAATAAATATAACTCTAAGTGATGCAATTAAGCAAATTCCTACATATGCAAAATTTTTAAAGTAATTGTGCATAATAAAAAGAAGGCTAAATGTGAAAGAGAAAGCCTTTCTAACTGAAGAAGCTAGTGCCATACTTCACGGTCGTATACTATCTCATGTCACATAGGGATTATTATTTTAGCCGAGCACTGCCTGATTTAGGGGTAAGTGTAAATTCACTCCCATACTCAATTTATGAACAATTAGGTTGGGAGAAATAAAGCCCACTCGTGTGACACTGTAACTTGCTGATAGATCTGTTAGAGTCTCACGAGAAATAGTTGAGAATGTGTTAATTTAGGTAGAGAATTTTTGTTTCCCAGTAGATTTCATCATATAAGATATATAACCCCTGACTAATATTTCTGCTCCAAGTTTAACACCTGTCATATAAGGCAGACCCTTCCTTGCTACTCCAAATGCACTTATCAATTACAGGAATGGGTTGATGAAAATGTCATTTGGAAATATTGAATTTGAAACTAATATTTTTCATGTGAGTAAACAACAATGAACTACGTAATATTCAAGAAGTAGATTTTATAAAAACCATAGTGCAGGACTATGTAGATCAAGAATTTTTAGAGGATCCATTAGAGAGAGCCCCCTCATTTAGTGAGGAGAATTTAACTTTTCCAACCCAACTAGTACAGGTGAAGGCAATTTATGAGTGGTTGGAAGTGTGTCCTATAATGTCTGTGGGAAAATGGATACCAACTTTTGAATCATTAATAATAATGTTAAATAAAGCTGAATCCTCTGAGTTGAAAGCTCCATAACCTGATAGGAAACCTCTTCCCAGTAAATTAAAGTATGTATTTTTAGGTGAGAATGAAACCTACCTTATAGTCATATCTTCTGAGTTGACATTTGATCAAGAGAGTAAACTAGTTAAGCTTTTGTAGAGTCATAAGAAAGCTTTAGGCTAGTTAGTAGCAGACTTAATAGGTATTAGTTCAATTTTTTATACCCACCAAATCTATTTAGAAGAGGATGCCAAACCAGTTGGACAAATGCAAAGGAGACTTAATTTGAACATGAAAGAAGTAGTAAGGGCTAAAGTGTTAAAATTACTTAATGCAGGAATCATATATCCAATCTCTACTGTAAATGGGTAAGTTCTACACAGGTTGTTCCTAAGAAAACAGGTGTTACTGTAGTTCAAAATGAGGATAATGAGTTGGTCCCAACTCGAATTCAAAGTGGTTGGAGAGTTTGCATTGATTATAAAAAACTCAATGCTGTGATAAGGAAAGACTATTTCCCTCTTCCATTTCTAGATTTGGAAAGAGTGGTTGGACGTGCATATTACTATTTCTTAGATGGTTATTCGGGCTATAATCAAATTGATGTTGCTTTAGAGTATCAAGCCAAAGCTACTTTCACTTGTCCTTTTGTCACATTTGCTTATAAAAGAATGCCCTTTGGCCTTTGCAACGCCCCTGCTACCTTTCAGCGCTGTATGATTAGTATTTTTAGTGAAATGGTAGAAGAAATTTTAGAAGTCTTCATGGACGATTTCTCTATCTATGGTGATTCCTTTGAGCATATTTTAGAAAACCTTGATCTCGTATTAACTCGGTGTGAGGAGAAGAACCTAGTGCTTAATTAAGAGAAATGCCATTTTATGGTGACTAAAGGCATAGTCTTAGGTCACATTATTTCCAAAAAGGGCATTCAAGTTGATCAAGCTAAAGTAAAGTTAATCCAAATACTTCCCACTCCACAATCTGTTAAGGACATTCGATCATTCCTAGGCCTTTCATTCAATCTTTAAGTGAAATTTCAAAGCCCTTGTGTCACCTATCAACACAAGTGGCATCCTTTGAATGGACACCACAAAGTTAAGAGGCTTTTGATAAACTAAAAATTTGTTTAACTACAGCACCCATTCTTCAATCTCCTAATCGGTCACGTCCTTTTGAACTTACGCACGATGCAAGTGACTATACCATTGGTGCTATGTTAGGGCAAAGAAAGGACAAAAAGGCACAGGTTAACTATTATGCTAGTAGAACCTTAACTAATGCTTAGCGAAATTATACGACAACTAAAAAGGAAATGCTAGTAGTTATCTTTCCCCTTGAAAAATTTCGCTCCATTCTCATTGGTTCAATAGTTATAGTATATACTGATCACTCTACATTGAAATACCTGTTGACCAAACCAAAAGCTAATCCAAGGTTAATCCACTAGATTCTATCACTATAAGTGTTTGACCATGAGATTAGAGACAAAAAGGGAGTTGAAAATGTGGTGGCCGATAATCTGTCATGTTTACCAATGGAAGCTTATTCAAAAGATGAAATTCAAGTAAATGATAGCTTTCCGGATGAATAGTTATTCAATATAGCTGTAATAATAGAATCTATACCTTCGTGGTTTGCTAATATTACTAACTATTTAGTGACAGGAAAAATTCTAGAGGAATGGAGTCTTGAGGATAGAAGAAAATTTTTAAGAAATGTCTGAGTATTCTTTTGGGATGATCCATACTTATTCAAATATTGCCCGAATCAGGTAATTCGATGCTGTGTTCCCAAATGGGAAGTTCAGGGCATAATTGAATTTTTCCACTCTCAAGCATGCAGTGGCCATTCTTTCACAAACAAAATAGCTTTCGAATTCTACAATGTGGATTTTATTGATTAGCGTAATTCAACTGAGAAAATTAGATCAAATTTGAAATCTTTACAAATCCATCCCTCGGAACCAAACACTCTCGAAAAGAAAAGAACGCTTCCATCGATTTGAGAAACAGAAGAAAAAGAAAAAGAAAACAAAAAAACCCACAATTTCAATGCAGAATTACCTTATAGGGAAGAAACTTATCTGGAGCAGACAGAGAAAAAGAATTGACAGATCCAATCTAATGATGCATTAGCAACCAATCAAGCCTGATCTCCGCAAAAACAGACCCAGAGAAGGGGAAAAATGGAAAAAGAAAAAGAAAAGATGGGTGGCTGAAAAAGGGGATAGATTAAGGAAAAATGAAGAAGAAGAGGAGAAATATGGAAAAATAGGAGTCTAAAGAGAGGAGAGAGAAAAGTTTGGAGGGAATGATGAGTGCCAGGCGTGCTTATCACTAACGGCAGCAAAAGAAAGGCCCCCCATAAAACAAGGAGAGATAAAAACTGTAAAAATTCATTAAAAAACAATTAACACTAGAAAATTAACTAAAATCACTGTCCCTCGGCGTATTTAGTACAACGGTAGAAGAAATTTAAAAAAAAAAAAAACAGATGGGAACAGAAAAGACAATCCTAATTTGCTTTACAGATAAAATTTGTTGTGCAGTTGGAAACTTTTATGTGATTTGAATCCAGTATTTATGAATCAATTTTTTTTTTTTTTGGTTATTTAAACGATTGATTGATTTATTTATTTATTTGATAGGGAATAAAATAAATGAGCTTTGTGTTTTGAAAGTGGGGTGTCGAGTGAGAGTGAATGATTGCTTCCGACTTGTGAGGATGGAAAGACAGCCAAAACACGGGACGAGGGAGGGAAGGGTCGGCCACCATTCATACATTACCATAAAATTAAGGATTAAATGCAACAACGTCTGTTTAATTATTAGAAATAAAAAAAAAACTCCCTCCTTAATTTATGAAACTTAAAAAAAAAAAAGAAAATTAAGTTTAGGCCATCTACCATTAGTAAGAATTGTGAATTTGATCCTATAATTTTATTCCAAAGAATTGTGAATTTGATCCTATAATTTTATTCCTCTTACGTATATATCCTTAAAACTATTAAAAATTATTTTCAATTCAAGATATTATAAGCATAGAAAATTAGGCCAACTTTAATTTATTTTAAAACCACAATTAGGCGTTGCTATGATTATTTAAAGGCAAATCGAGCTTGTGATTGGAGGCCTTCTAGGATAGACAACTGGAAATGATTAGTAATGGTAATAGAGGATTTTTATGTGTAGAAGAAAATGGAAAAGAAACTTTCGAACATGAAGTTCACAGTTTTAAAAAGAACCAAATAGTTTAAATATAGTTAGAACTTTAAATTTCCTAGTAGATAAAAAGTTTGAAGCTATTAGAACTTTAAAAAATAGAAAATAAAATAAATAATATAGATTTGCTAGCAAAAATACCTAGGATAGGAAAAGATTCCTAGACTATATAGTTGGAATATTACAAGGAAACATTTTAATTGGGTAAAAGTTTGGGAAGATTCAGAAGGAATATTACAATGAAACGTTTTAAGTTGGATAAAAGTTTGGGAAGGTTCAGAAGAAGGAAAAACGGAAAAAAATAAAAAAAAAAACTTTTGTTTTACTAAGTGAAGCTAGAGAAAATGAGTTTGCAAAAATTCTTTCAAATTTTTCTTCATATATCAAAAAACAAATTTATGAAATAATATCTTCAGATGAACATCAAAAAGAGGTGAGTGATGTTTCATCTAAATTAAAACTTTGTGACATTTGTTAATATACAAAATTTGTAAAGTTATATGAAAAATACTTCTACATATTAACTCTAGAAAGTATGACACATTAGAAGGAACAATTTTTCTATAAACTCCTAAACCCATAGGATGAACTATGCGAAAAAAAAAATATCTAGAACACCTACAAAAAATAGGTAGTTCTGATTCCTTATGATAAAGGATAAGTTTTGGTTATAAAATAATAACAGAACATTTTCTTTTAAAAAAAACCCAGAAACAAGTAAAAAATAAATCGTCAAAATCAAATGAAGAATAAGCTTGTTGTGACAAAATCTTAAAAGAAAATTGGGAAGTTGGATGCTTTGTGAATAAATCATATCACAGACGTAAGAAAAAAACATTTTTAAAATCAAATAATGGAAATTTCCAAATAAAAGAATATTTAAAAAAAAAAAGAAATATGTTAGAAAATTTAGAAAGAAAAAATTTGGAAGGAAATAATTGCAAAAATGCACATATTAATTTTACAATGAAAAAGGTCATAATGCACCAGATTGTCCAAAAAGAAATAATAAGGTAACCAAATTTCTAGACGAAAACGACCTAGAAATTTGTTTAGGAGAAGAAATAGATTTCGAACAAGATACTTTACATGAACTAGAATTTGTTTCTTCGGATTCTTTGGAAGAAAGCCAGGAGCTTATTTTATGTTGCAAGAAACAAATCCTAATGTAAACTAGGAAACTTTTGAATCCATCCCCAAAAATGAATTAAATCAATTGTTTTTGAGAGACATGGTCAAAGGAGATATGACGATTGAAAATAATAAACTGACAAAATATAAAAGTCTTAAAATTGAAGACTTAAATAAAAAAAATTTAAATTTAAATCTAAGCAAGCTCAACACTTCGAAAAATGTGAAGACATAACAAAGGAAAAATTATCTTCCAATAGGTAGGTAGAAATAAGAATTTTAATAAAAGAAAATATTAGGAGATATAAATAAAATTATCCGAAAGAAAAATTCATTGACGTTGATATAATCTAAATAAAGATCAGACTACTGTATAAATTTGGAGTGGACTCGCCAATCTTATGTGTAGTTCAAAACAAAAGTTTTTGTGATTCTGTTCAATCACTAATTGGGGGAATAGAATCAAATTTGGTTTTTGGATAAATCCTCTTTAGAATTAAACGAAATTATTTTGTATCTATAAATAATAAAAAAAAATCCAAGACACATTAACATTAATAATCCAAACTCAGAATATTAAAATAGACGGAAATGCAATTGATTTAAAAACTTCTTGGAAAGCTATCATCAATTAGCAAGCGATACCGAAGTCAAGATAAAAGACGTTGCCATTGGTATGGTTGAGTTATATGAACCTAAACCATTTATCATTTAAACCAAACCAAGATTGATAGATATAAATGATTTCAGAATATCTAAAGAATGAGTATTTGAAAATTTTATGAGAGATCAACCACAATCCTCTCGAAATTTAAATTTCAAGCATCTGGAAATTGTCTGCAAGTAGAAAATCATTCAAAATAGATAACTTCAAGGACATTTAAGAAGGTTTTTCAAGCTCAAGTTACTTTGACAAGGAAACTGGATTAAAATGAATCTAAGTTTCATTTATTCCATGAAATTGTCTATGAAACAGAACCATTATTTTTGAACAAATAAATATAGATTCAGAAAAAATATTTTTTCTTATAACCAAAATAAAAGAAAATATTGTTATGATGAAGTCACATTTGAATTTGAAGGTTATAGACCATATAACTTACATGCACTTGTAGATATTGGATTTAAAACTATAGTATGTCAACCAAATGCAATACCCAAAGAATAATGGATTCAAATGAAAATCTTGTCTTAGCTAAATATGTTAATCACACAACATTTGTAATGGAATTAAAAGCAAAAGACATTATATTTTCAGTAAGAATAATAAAAAGTAAAAATACCTTTAGAATTTCAAAATTTTATGTTTTCATTTTATGCAAGGGGATATGTTTTTGGAAAATAATTTATTAACTCAATATTATATTATGAGTGTATTCATGATCATATAAACTTAACTGATATAAATAAATCCTATTAGATTCCTTAGTTAAAAACACATTATTCAATCTACAGTAAAGGATTTGCACTAGTCAAACATCGTGACAATTGTTCAATTTTAACATATCCATTAAAAACAATTGATGAATCTTAGTGGTTTTGTAATAAGTTAAGACCAAATTTCTCTGAAGACCCTTTAATGTTGTGAGAAAAAGCTACCAGATATTGTCATCTAAAACTAAAAGATAAACTAAACATAATTTAGATAAAACCTATGGTTTATACTAAATAAGATATAAACAAATTAAAAGTTCAAATAAAAGAACTTTTAGATAAAAAAAAATTATAGAACAAACTAGAAGCCTATGTTGTAGTCCTACTTTTCTCATAATAAATCATAGTGAAAGAAAAAAAGAGACAAAACTAGGATGGTCATCAAGTATAAAAAAAAAACAATTAAATGAAAATATGATATTTGAGGAATATTTTATACCTAGAAAAGATGTTTTAGTAACTCAGACCAGATGTACTAAAATATTTAGCAAATTTGATTGCAAATTAAGCTTCTAGTAAATCAAATTTACAGAAAGTCAAAATCACTGACTACTTTCTTTGCACCATAGGACCATTGCCCATGGACAGTTTTACCATTTGGAATATGTATTGTGTGACAAATATTTCAAAGATGGATGGACGATATCTTTAAGGATCTCAAAGTTTTTTGTATTATTTGTACAAATGATGTATTGAGTTTCTCTAATAAGAGAGAATAGCATAAGCATCATTTAGAAATTGTTTGGAAAATATTTTTAGATAATGGAATAATTGTCAGTCCAAAGAAGATTGAAATAGAAAAAAAAATTGATTACTTAAGGGATTCTACTTAGTTCAATAAGGATTGTACTATAACCTCATATAATCAGAACAATCATAAAATTTTCAGAAAAATGGAAACTTTAAAGGACTTGCAAAGTCTTATTGGTTATCAAATTATGGAAGAGAATTTGTAAAAAGTGTTTTAAAATGGGAAAAACCACTCTTAAAAGAAATTAAAAAAGCTCAGAAAAATTAAAAGAATTTTAATATAATCATTGAATGGAATGAAGAAGATTTAAGGAGATTTAAAAAAATTAAAACCTAGTTTAAACCTAAGCTAAAGGTTTATTTTCCAGCAAATATTCTCTTAATCCTAGAGACAGATGCATCAGAAATGTTCTAGGGAGTAGTACTAAAAGCATTAAAAATAAAAGAGAAATCTAAAAGAAAACATATTCTCAAAATTCTTAAAGAATAAAAAAGTTCAGAAGAATTTATAAATGGATATAATTCTAGAAAGTTCAAACCAAATGAACTTCATTATATTATTTAAGAGAAAAGAACTCTTAACCATAAAAATGTTATAAAGAGATTTCAAATTTATTTAGCTTATGTTAAATTTCTAATAAGAATAGATAACAAACAGTTAAAAACCTTTTTAAGAAAAAGAGAGTTGAAGATGATCCTAAAAAAATCAGATGGCCCAATTATATTTCTCAGTATTTCTTTGAAGTTGAACATATTTAATCTACTAAAAATAATATTGCAGATTATCTTAGTAGACATTTAAACAAATATTAAAACTAAAAAAATCTTTAATATTGTAAAAATCTTTAGGACAGCCAAACAAAGCTAAGATATCCTAGGCAAACAAGTCTAAGTGCAAAGAGGTTTGAGCTAAATAAGTTGAAAACATTTTTACTGAAAAACATTCCAAAAAAGCATATCTCACGCTCAAGTAGTGCTAAAATGGCCACTTGATTTAGTAGAAGAAGGAATATCAAATTTCTTCAATCTTGGTTTGGAGAACAAACTTCATAATTTCCTAAATAAAATATAGAAAAGCCATATTTTAGAAAAACTATGAATTCTGTAAAGTAATGATAGGAATGGCATACGAGATAAAAATGTTCCAAGACAAAATTGATAATTTAAAAGAATTATGAAGAAATATGATTGCCAAATTCAATTTTAAAACCTTATTATTTGATTAGCAAGTAATTTCTAAAACTTAGCAAATTATGGAGATTTTGGAAATTTCTTTTGCTAATGCTCATTTTGAAAAAGTGAAAAGAATTAAGTTTTATGAAGAGGCTAAACAAGTCCTTCCTAGAGCAATATTTTCAATCATTGATAACTATGTTAATGGTCAAATGATTAAATTGATCCTTAAAGAATTTTCTAATAAATTCAATTCGACCTTCCACTAGACAATTGGAGGTTCAAAGCAATTAATCGGGGGATTCATAAAAAAAATCATCTTCAATCCACTAAAGGCAATAAACTACCAAAATTTTCTAACACTGATTAAAGCCATGATTAGTAAAATTCCTAATGGCTTTAAAAGAAAAATCTTAGTATTTGATGTTTAACCTGTATGGGATAGTAACACAATGAAAGATTTTGCTGAGCCATACCAAATCTAGAATTGAGGGAATACTCTTCCTTCGATACTTATCTTTCCTTTAAGAAAGAGAAAGACACAATACAAAAAGAAAAGGTCATATCAGAAGAACAAATTCTGTTATGATCTATGGTAGAAATAGTGTACCAAGCTAAAATTCTACATAATATACCAGAAAGATGTATGGCTACTAATGGTAAGAGATAATTTGTCTTTTGTCCTCTTAATGTTCAGAGTAACTAATGATCAAAGAGATCAAGCATTCATTTTTTAAACAAAATTAGCTGGATGGAAGTTGATGCCTCATTAGAGGTAGTAATTTATTTCGATGATCATTATGAGAGATTTGAAAAAGAAATGGAATTGAAAACCATTGTCTCCGCTAAAGAAGCCAGAGGTGAACAAAATTATTAGAAAAATATGGATGAAGAAACCTGATATAATATCGAGAACATGACAAAAGGTTAATAAAAGCTGAACCATCATGGCAGCGTAGCCGACCAACCAAGAATACTGCCAAAAGAAAAGACTAAACTTTTTTAGAGTGGGCCATGTATTATTTCATCTTTATCTAGCACACGACAAAGCCTGTATGAAGGAATCTACTTTAACCAAAACTGATTCGCTAATAATTATACTATTACTATATTAGTGTTGTCTTTTTGCTTTTCAGACTGTCATTTCTTTATCTTTTATTTTAGTGTAGATGACGTCCAGCATAAGTAGGACTTAATGTGTAAGAAGAGTGCTACTAAAAAGTAGAAACCTTCTCTCTCTTTTCTCTCTATGATATCCTGTAGAGGACTATGATGTCATATTAATAATAAAATATGATTTTTATATTATGTGTTTGATAATTTGGTGCAATCACGTGGTTATGAGAAGTTGATAGTGTTATATTGAGGTGCAAGGGTGTGTGTGTGGGTCTAGTGTGAGTTAGCTTGGGTTAGGAAGGTGTTATTAAATATGTGTTTACACACCTAGAAGGTGGAAAGTCCCCTAATCTGCATGAGGTTAGTTATCGTTTCCAGTGGGGTAGTAACCTACAAAGTGTATTGGATTGCCTTTGTAACACATACACCTATAACGGTGTATTAGATTACCTTCGCCATGCAAACACTAAGTATGGTATATTAGATTGCCTTTGTAATGCAGACACCTACGACTGTGTATCCGACCTGTCTTCATGATGTAGAGTACCTATCCTATGTGTTGGTTTGTGAATGAGTTGGATTTGATTTTGAGTGTCGAGTATTAGTGTGTTGGTATAAGTGAGTTAGGATTGAGTCTGGATGCCAAGTATTGGAGCTGGTGTGTGTACTTTTCTATAAATTATTGTCACAACTGAATCTGTGTGCCACGACTGACGAGGACCGGTCGTGAGTCTTTATTGTGATACGGTATATTCGAGATTGCCCAAATGTAAAAAAGTATGTTTTGTTTTGAAATAGGGCCTTGATTACAAAGATTAGGAGTCACCACCTGACACTTTCTAACCCGAGTTTTGATTATGGTTTAAAATTCGTTGAGTTATGTTTTTGAAATATGTGGTAAATGGCCCTTTTTATTAACTCTCAACTAGTTGATGCAATTAAAGATAATAGGCCCAAGGGTTCACGTACATACGAAAACCATTATGCTTGGATACCTAGGGATATTTAGAGTCCATTTCCACTCTTTGCAATTGTGATTTCATAAAATAATACTCCGATTTATGATGATCAATGCATACAACTCATAATGCAAAATGATATATGAAATGTGAGGCGGCCGAGCTTAGCTTGTGTGTGCAAATGTAGTGAGATGTCTATCTATATGGTAGGTGATGTGATTTTTACTGGAAAACTATATTTCACATAAAAATAGACTTATTTAGTCCTTTATGCAATAGAATTAGTGTGGTCTATGAAGACCGATGCGACTAGATATGTGCTCAAACTGCCTACAAACCCTTTAAAGGGATCAGGTCGACATAGTTTAGACCTAAGATGGTCTAAACTATATCATGAGATGAGATGTGAATTGGTATGCAGATGCAAGAGCCTAGCTTTAAGTCTAAGTTGACGTCTAGCGTAGATGATGGTCTATAAAGGCCGTGAAGGTCACACTTAAGCTATTTGGTTAAGTTGCTTATGTACCTTTTTAAGAGATTAGGTCGATATAGCTCTGGGACAGTGCCTAGTGTGGATATGATGTGCAAATAGGTATGGTAGGGTTAGTGTTATATACAGGTTTAGTGTGAAAAAACCTTGCTCTTGAGATGGGATAGGGGAAATAAAGAGTCCTATGTTAGGATTAATTGTCTTTGTACTATAAGTGTCGTGACTCCAAGACTAAAATGAAAGTTAGTGCCTCGTATAACTTAAGAAAAGAGCTTTACTCTCGATGATAAAAGATAGTTCAACACTTAGTGCTTAATAAGGAAATGGAGCATAGCTCCGGATGAGCGAGAGCACCTACAGCATAATTAGAGGAAAAGGAACGTTGCTTGACTAGGGAAATGATAGCGAGCGCTTAGCCTATAACTGGGAAATTGTTAACTAGAGGAAGGAGCCTTGCTACAAATAAGAACGATAATTAGCGCTTAGCGCATAACTAGGAAACGGAGCCTTGCTCTAAAGAAGTGACAGTTACTGACTTGTGTTTGACCAGAGAAATGATCTAAGTTCTGCAGTACCACCACACCCTATGGTGACCGAACTCAGGCCTTCTGCTCGAGTTACCTACGTACCCTATGAAAGGATCAAGTCTAAATAGCTTTGAACCTATGGTTTGAACAGATGTGTGAAGGTTTAGGTGATTTAGAGCTTAGCACTAAGTCAGCGTCTCACCCTGTGATGACCTAACTCAAGCCTTCAGCTTCAGTTGCCTATGTACCCTGTTAGGGGATCAAGTCTGCGTAGCTCTACCTAATCTAAACTATGGTGTAAGTGCAGAGCATATCTCTAAGTCAGTGCTTTATGCTATGATGACCGAACTCAAGCCTTCTACTCGAGCTGTCTATGTACCCTTTTCAAGGGATCAGGTCTACGTAGCTCTAAACTAAAGAGATAGTTAGTGCTTAGCGCATAACTGTGGAGCTTAGCTCCAAACAAGAAGATAGTTAGCGCTTAGTGCATAATTGGGGATGGGGCCTCACTTTACTGGGGAGTTTACCTCTAAGAAAAGATACAGTTAGTGCCTCACACATACCTATGGAAATGGAGCTTCACTCCAGGAAAGCGTTTAGTGCATTTTGAGATAAGTATGTATCATTTGGTAAAGGAACTTAGCTCCGATTGAGAGCTTAATTCCTAATGAGGATGGTCAAGTTTATGTAAGTGGCTAGGAGCTTGATGTGACGTGAGTGATGCAATTATTAGGATTAGGTATGCTATGGACATGTTAAATGTGATGACATCATGGATGACAATTCAAAAATGTATGTCAAGTACATCCAAGAGAAGTAATGACTTAGAAATCATCGGCTTAGCCAATTCTAAATCATTTCCAGTCTCTAGAGCCTTGCTCACTTAGGTGAATGCTCTGTATTGATAAGCATTTGGTTTCTAAATCGGTATTAACTCTAGTAGGTGTGTGTTTGCATGTTTGGATGTGTTCTAACACGTTAAGGCATTTGTCAGTACGTTAAAACATGATGCATGGCATGTCAAAACATGTGCTAGCATGGAAAATGATGTCCTAGCATGTTATATTATGATGTGGGATGGTGAATAACTATGGTAACATGGCATACCATAGTAGTATGACATGTGAACATGATGTAGGATGCTAATGACATGGTAAAACATAATGGAGATGACTTGGCATGGTGGATATGATATCTAGCATGGTAATGTGATGTTATGACATGGCATGATATGGTGAACATGGTATTATGACATGGTATAGCATGATAGAATGATATTATAGCATGATATGGCATGATAATATGATGTGAACATATCATTTGTGTAATGTCTAGAATTTTGCAAAATTTTCTTAGGATATCTAATCAATATCATATATCGGGGTACAACCTGGTTTGAATTATGATCCAGATACCTTTTATGACAAAGAATTATATTTATATAATTAAAATTATTCTATTTTAATTGTGCAAATACATTGAATTGAAAATTATACCAACATGAGGCTTTTTTAGAGAGAGAAGCTCTGGCCTTGAGAAATATGAGGGGGTCGGTTTAGGAAAGGAGAAGAAAGGGATGTGGGTGGGGATGGAGATGAGAAGAGGGAAAGCCATCTTTATATAAACATTTAAAGTGAACAACAGTTCTGCGATTCTTTGAAAGGGCAAACAACTTTGCATAACCCAATGAGCGAACAAATTTGTAATGATAAAAGAGGCAAATATCTTCTTTTGCTAAATAGGATGAGCGAAAAGGTTTGCAAACCTCATAAGCGAATATGTTCTCAAAAAAGAAGCAGGCAGAACCTTTTGCAATTCAAATGTAGGTAAAAAAATCTTGCCAGATGTTATGCGGTAAGAGAAATGGTGGTTAGGCATAGTTTGGGGCCAATTTGGCCTGAGCCCCCAGCTCGGGCCATGCTTTGCAAGGTTCAAGTTTCACTCGAAAACGTTCGGGTAATTTTAAGAAATTTGGTTCAATTTGGATTCTCCAAGATCAAGTTATGTTTGTTTGAAAATTGCTGCTCCAAAACGAGCTAAAACAGATAATGGGCCAGCCAAATCTTTGACATAACCCCTGGAGGCACCACCAAGATGAATCCTCCTAACATTTTTGGGTATGAGGAGTTCAAAAACTCCATCCATGGGACTCTGAGACGCTTTTATGAATATATAAAAAAAATTAACAAATTTTACAAATGATTGAGTGGAAGACCCCCTAATGTTTGACTTGGCTAGACTTAGCTATTCCATTACTTCAGGGAACTTAACTTTGACATTCTTGTGCAATTTAAGTGCATTCTGACTTTGTTTGGATGCTCAAATTATGTCTGGGTTGCCAATAGCTTCATTCTCATCGGTAGGAGCTATTTGAGTTGATAAAGCCCAAGTGACCTTTGGAGTGGCCTTTTGACTGTTCTAAGCTATGCTCTATGTTCTTTTATATATCTTGAGATGTTGTGTATCTTTTTGTTTATTTTTGGCTTGATCTGGGCAATCCGGTTGATACCGGCCTTCAGGTGATCGGTAAAGGCAGTTTTTGATTTTTGGATCGAATTGACCCTAAATTTTGGCTCTTCTATTAAGGCTAGAGTTATCTGTTTGGTGATTTGGACATGCTTGTGTAGTATGGTGGCCTTGTACCTTGATCTAGTCTTTTAGCTTGGTTTTTCCCTAACTTCAGGGGTATAATCGGTATTTTGCTGAATTTCTACTTTTTGTCGATTTCTGGTGCTTTGACATATCCTATGGTTAAGAAAACTTAATTAGTAAAGTATCATTCAATTAAAAGTATTAAATCATATAAATATTAAATGAAGGGCAAATTTTGGGGTGTGAAAGGTTATTAAGACTATCAATATAATTAGTGGTGTTATAATATCATTGCAGATATACGCGAATATACCCTTAAGATGATAGATGAACATAAGATATAATAAGATAATGATAATGGAACTAGTGAGGATAATGTAAGATAAGAAGATTTTAATTGATGGTTAATTAATTTGAACATTTGATTTTGATATTTTGATTTGATATGTTAAGATGATGATGTGGTATTGCATGGTATGTAGTTTGCATTTTCACATAATACATGCTAGGGCATGAATTGTGTGCTTGTATGCTTGCTTGTATGGTGGGCACTCGTGGACTAGTGATCGCACCCTTACAGCTATGATCGAAGGTTCTAAGATGGGCCTACTAGAGGTGATGTTTGATTGAGGGATTTAGACTGTCTTTCTATTTCATCCTTTGATTGCGGTTATGGATTGCTTTTGTGGCCTCAAATAAAGTTGCATGTTGTATTACTACTATACTTTGGTTGTATTTATATTATGGAAAACTGAACTTTGGCTTAATTTATATTATCTTACTTAGTTTTAATATATAATATTTTGCTCTGGTTGTGATATATTGTGGTTATGTATTGCTTTTGTGGCCTCAAATAGAGTCGTAAGTTATATTATTATTATACTTTGATGGGGTTGTATTTATATTATTTCGCATTGAAGTGTGGCTTAATTTGTATTATCTTATTTAGTTTTAATATATAATATTTTGCTCTAGCTGTCATATATATGTCTCTGATCAGGGGTTATGATTGGTTTATGGCTACGTATGTGATTTCATGTGTTGATTGCATTTGGGTTGCCTCCTTGGGTGGCAAGACCCGGTGTGACACACACGAATTATTCATACTAGGAATTCATTGCCACTTAAATGCATTAATATTCAACTACCATTCCAATTTATAAACCAATTCTTTTAACAATAACTCTTTACCCTACAATATGCTATTCCAACTCAGGATGTAGAAATTGCTTCTTTAACACTTAAAAAGTCCTTATTTCCACAATACTTAGCCTTCAAAAATTCTGGCTAATAAAGAGTCTGGTTCCTCAGTAGTTTCCATGCTACTTAGCCAAAAGATCATGATTAAAGTGGTTTAAATCTCTAAAGCCTAACGCCCTATTACTAATTGGTTTACATATGTCATCCCATCTTTTTCACCACCTCCCTCTATTCTCTTTCCTCTTCCACAAAAAGAATACCATACACTCCATAATATTATTTATTACCTTCTTAGGACCCCCTGAATACTAACATAATATAAATAGGAATAGAAGATAAGTAATGTTTAACTATAGTCGCCCTTCAAGCAAAAGACAATAGAGACACCTTCCATTCTGAATTTGTCACGCTTCGAATTTCGTAACCTGAGAAATGAGTAGATGATGTCATGTATTCTAATGCAGCATTTACATATTTAGCCCTGATCAGAGCAAAACACATTAGAGCAAACATATATAATTTGTGCTAATAAACTAACCATAAAATAATAGCAAAGTAGCCTTAGTTAAACTAGGGAAAATAGCTTTGATACATTCCCAAATATAAAATAAATAAATCTCGACCTTAAGTTTGTATAACCCAATCAAATAAGTCAAATAAAATATTATTACAATTCCAAAATTAAAGCCAAAATGATATCAACCGATCCAAGCAGCGCGCCCCACCAAGTGTTCAGGATCCGTACTTGCACCAAAATCCATAGGGACGTGAGCACAACCGCTCATGTCCATAGTGGATAACACTAACATATATAATATGCATTGAAATTTGAGTAGTTATAATCATATTAAATCAATATCGAGTGATCATATGCAAATTAATAACCAAATCAATAAACCACAAAAAAATATTAACAATCAAATCATCTCGTCATCAACAATTAAATTATCATCCTGCTATGTTCATTTATCATTTTCCAATCATCACATCACAACATGGAGTGGATACTAACCACGTCATATCTATGGGCCAACACCTAACGAAAATGATTAACCGAACAGATCGTATCTGTGGTACTAGACCACGGGCCACGATAAGCCAAAACCATAACCATCATGTTATAAGCCACTAACCTACTGGCATGAATACCAACCATTTCGTAGGTTCTTGGTCTCTCAACCCAATGGTAATATCTGCATCTTTCGTATCTTCCTAGTTTCCTTAATCCCCACAATCACAAAATCATTCTCTTATCATTTATCTCCATTGTCATCATTTCAGTATCCTTTCCATAATAAGGCATCAACAACCATCATTAATCACCATCTCATTTACTTCCACTTTCTTTATTAGGTTCATTTAATAATAATCTTCATAACAATTTATTAACAATTAATCTTTATATCAAAACCTCTAACACATCATAGTAATTGTCATAAGTTCTTAAACAAAATACAATCATAGCAATTTATCTTATCTTTTCCACTGTTATTCATCAAATATTAATTTCATATAATTTAAATTATTTAATACTCATTTAATAAGTTTAGAACAATTAAAATTATTATAAAGTACATACTTAGATCAAATCTGTCCAAAATAGTTATGTTTTTACACTTTACAATACAGAAGGAGGTTAATTTTTGAGTCTAGACTAAAGGAAGGCGCCCAGGGTTCCGTAGGCAGGCACCTAATCCCTTGTCGATATGCACCTGTGGTTCTAATAGTATGCTTAAGGTTGATGCTCTGTTTGTTTCACCTACTGTTCTCACGGATCAAATCATAAATTAACTCGAATAACTTAAGAAATCTAAATTTTTTTTATTTATGATAACACCATAGAACTTATAAGAGTGAAATGGATAAATAAATTTTGGGATTTCATCAAGCATAGGATAAGTTACGGACCAAAGATCATCTTCTTCCTATGAATATATGCATACACACATTAAATATAATTCATCTTCAATCTTTTAACCAATTAAGTAAATGTCTAAGTAATCATTTCTATGACATTCTACTAACCTTTACGCATTATATATGCAAGCAAAATGCATGAGTTCCCTACCTCAAGTGAAGAAACAAAAGAAAACAGTGAATTGTAGAAGGTTTGCAACTTACCTGCGAAACCCAAAAACTTCGTAAGCCTTGCACACTCAAGATGTTGATCTTAACGTCAAGATTTTTATATTGTTATGTTCAGAATGAATCTAACTTTATTCTTGTAAATTTAATTTGAAAATGGTGAAGGTTCGATATACTTACTTGACATTTGATTGTTGGCCCTTGGTATCTCTTTCCCTCCTTCTCCAAAAAACTAATAACATATAATATATATTGCATACATGTAGATTTATACATGAGGATGCTTTGGGATGAAGCTTACAATTCCACCCCTCACCTTAAAACTCTTTGTTCACAGGCTTGAAACCAACTGAGAAGGAAAAGAGAAAAGTACAGCACGTGGCAAATCAAACTAACCCCCCTTCAGAGCTAACATCAGCACTTGGTCGGGTGCCTGACCTTCCTTGGCGTGCGCCCGCCATGTCCCAATTCCCTCTTTGGCCTATTTGCTAAATCCTAACCTCCTTCAATCCAAATTTCAATCGACATACATATTGAGCCCAATACTTCTATATCCAATCCAACTAAATTTTTATTTATCTTCTATTTTATTACACATCCAAAATTTATGAAATTATAAAAATTCAAAATTCGAGTCACCATAAATTTATCCATCACCTTACTCTCCAAAGTAAAATTCATAAGCGATTCCAAATACTTCCCCGATTTGTTTACAATTTCCATATTCAAAACCTCTTTCAAAAATTATCTTCTCTTTGTCCTCACGAATGGCGATACAAAAATCTCTTGTTTATGCACATTCATTATTTGTTGCTACAACAATAAGTATTAAGAATCCATTTTAAACCAAACACATGAGACTCGTCCAATTCCTGAGAAATGAAACAATTGAAATTCTGTATTATGCTAGATAATCCAATCAATTAATCAATCAATAGAATAGAAAGATGTGAAAAGCGATTTATAAGACAGAGAAATCCACACAGGAAAACCCCAAATACTTTCACTAAAACCAAACGTTGGTTACAAACTCAAATCTCACTATAGATCGACTCCTCGACTCTATACTCTGTTTGACGCTTGCTCGACTCCTCGATTCACCAACTCCTCTAGCGAAAGCCCTTTGACTCTTCAAAGGCACACTACTGAATCCTCAGTAGCTCTGCTGAATCCTCAGCATGCTGAATTCTCAGCGATCACGAACCACGAATCCAAACTCCTTCGGATCAAAACGATGAATAACTTGGTTAAGCAATCGAGAGAGAAAAACTGGCTTGAGTATCTCTTGTGAATGGTTATTCTCTCAAAACTATCTCACAGGAACCCTAGAAATGTCAGGTTTATATATGAGTGCAAAACCCTGCGTCAAAAGGATTCAGAACAGCAGACGAAGAAGCCGAACCATCACCTCGCGGGAAGGGCCTACCCACGAGATACCCGCGGCCTTTCCGTGGCTTCCTGCGGTGATCCCGTACGACCACTCTGACAATTATGGATCTCGGCTTTATCCCACGACTAGGTGCGGTCTTCCCGCGGTCTTCCTGCATTAATGCATGTCCAACTTCTTTCAGCTTCCTTTGACTTTTGTGTTTATCCAAACCAGTTTCTTGAGACATCTTTACTTCTAATACTAACCCAAGACTCTAGTATCTTAGCCTATACTAAGTCTAGTAGTTACATGACACTTTAATTAATATTGTTTTGATTATGAATTTTCCAATTACAGTATAGTCCCTAACAATCTCCCCCTTTGGCAATTCCATGTCAAAACTCAACTAATCATATTTACAAAGAGATCAATCCTAACTATGTCTCAGAAACTGTGCAATGTCTGCTCAAATGAGTTTGTTAAAAGAAAGCTTGCTTGCTGCACACTTAAACGAGAATGATCAAGGCATCATGTGAAAAACAAATAAATAAACTCATCTCATAAACCATAGAACGCAATGCCATAGATATATAATCCAAACAGGAGTACATCAGAAAAGGTACATAAAAGGTACATCAAAATCAGAAAAAAAAAATACATCATCACACTCTCACACTACATCACTCTCATCATCCTACTACTCCCCCTTTTTGGCTGGAATTGACAATAAAAAAATCACTAAGCCGCATCACCTCCTGCGTCATCATCTCCACCCTCACCGGGAGGAGCACCCATATCTGGAAAGAAATCATCTTCGAATGGGGCACCAAAGTCAAAGGCATATGTGTTCAGGTTCTGCTGCACCTGATTAAGCATGTAATGCATCTCATCCTAGCGAACCTGCATAGCCTGTAGACGAGTATCCATGGCCGTCTAAACTGTCTGAAACTCAACCTGACGAGCATCAATAGATGAGAGCCGCTGATAGACATTATCCTGGAATAGACGGTTCTCCCCCTGAATGGATGCAAGCATAGCTCCGAGCATGTCCATGTCATATACAGGAGAAGGACCCGTAGATGGACCCGGAACACTGGAGGAAGGACCCAGAGCACTAGATGAAGGTGGGGGACTCATAGGATGTGAAGGATCACGATGAGCAACAGGGTTAGGATGAGAATGAGACCGACTCCTACGGGCAGACACATGATCAATGGGATTCGGCATCCGAATCAACTGATACTTTGGGGGAACCTCTACACTTTGAGTCAACAGGTAGTGAGTAATAAAAAGACCAAATGGTAAAGAGTCAGACCTAGAAGTAGAGTCACGGCCTGCAGCAATCTGCTGGAACATAAATAATGGAAGGTCAAAGACATGGCCAGTGACAATGGAGTGGATGATACGACCACGACGCTCAGAAACAGCAATAATATGAAACAACCGGTCAATGAAATTAGCTACATACAGATGTAGCATCATATTAACCTCAGTCAACTGGCGATGGGAAATAGTCTCCCCAACCCAGTCCACTCATCCCTCAGTAAGAATACGAGCAATGGTTTGAACTGACGGACCATTGGTATCAAGGATAGGCTCAAAGTCAACCTGATCAGGTCGGGGAATACGTAAAAACTGAGAGATAACTGAGGGTGTTAACTCGATATTAACAAACCGGACATAAGAGTACAAGACACCAGAAGTAAGGTCAACCATATGCATATTAACATAAAAATCCCAAACCAGCTCACCAATAGCACACTCATGAAACTGACTGGGTGACCCAGAAAAGTCAGCATAAGCAGTCCAACCTAGACACTCAAAGTATTGTTCAACAGTAGGGAAATCATGGAGGACAATGAGATGATACTTAAAGATAGTGATATAGGTGTCCTTTTTAGTTTCTCCCCTGAAACGATGCTCATCAAAAGCGGGGCAAAGTCTACGTCTAGGAGGCATATTGACAACACAAACAGAACGAAAAGAAGACACAAACAAAAATAGACAAACTTAAAGAGATAAAACTAACAAAAAGAAGGAAATAAGGAGACAAGAAACGAGAATACCTGAACATGATATGATCACATGATAGGGACACGGAAAAAGAGTGGAGAAATAGTATGAAAATGACTTGGAGGAACCTCGGTCAGCCTTAAAAGAGGCTTCTCGCGGGAAGAGCGCACCCGCACCTATCCCGCGGTCTTCCCGTGACATCCCGCGCCCATCCCATGGTGTTCCCGCGAGGTACTCACACTCATCCCGCGATGGGAAAAAAATGCTACCTACTGTTTCTTTTCAAGACTTAGAGCACTATTCCAACGGGTATCCTGCGGATCTTCCCCCTATTTGTTTTTATGAAAAATTAATTTTTTTTTTTTGTTTTAAGAAAAAAACAAGGGTAAAGCCTCACATATCAATATTGTTCAAGTCTTATGTCTTTAAATACAAAACAAAACAGAGTTTCACACTTGAGGTCACACATAAATAGATATAAAATTAAATTCCAAAAAATCCCTCTACTTTTTATGTCATAAGATGTTCACACATGTCATACCAATAATCAAATGCCTGTGCTTTGTGTGAATTGAAGTTTATGATCAGTCATGATCAATACTTTTTACATACTCGCATGAAATTTGCTAAATGCTTTTTTGGACTTTAAATTGAGTAAAAAATGCACTTGTGCTTTTCAACTTATTTCTCCTCAATTCAAATATTTTAAACTATACACCAATTTTTCAATTTACTTCCACCAAGTTTATCAAGATTTTCTTTTTCAGACTTTTTAACTTTACTTGGCGGTTTTCACACACTTATGGGTAGGTAGCCATCTTCTTGTATCGTTGAACCCAGAGGGTGGTTATTTTGATAACCCGCACGTCAACAGGCTAGCTTCACACTATCCCATTGGTAGCCCTTTCTAAGTGATTTTAATTGAATTATCTCAGGGCAACCAATAGTCCAAAAAGAGAATTTATCAACATACTTGGGTAGTGAAGAGAGTTTTTCATAAAGTCTAAACCTCTGTGTATTTACAATGGGCACATCATTACCATGATAAGGAACATCAAAACATATGTTTCAAGGTCATTAATAAATTTGAATTTACATCTCTAATGTGGATATCAAGCAATACTCCTCTGATTTTGTAGAGTATAAAAAGAAATAGACCTTAGAACAACATGATTGATCACTCTTTTCCCTTCAAG
>QLOD02000030.1:12285226-12303980 GCA_003260245.2 Sideroxylon spinosum | reverse complement strand
TCAAGATAAAATGCTTGAAAGATATTGATATTATTTTTCATGTATTTGGATGATGAAATAAAGGAATTTCAAAATTTAGAGTAATGGAAATTAAAGAAAGATGAAAACTTGAAGATTAACTCGGATAAACAACCAAATCAAACACATGTTTGTATGTTGATAATATCTGAATATCTAACGGTTCAAATTGCATGAAATTTAAGTACCATAAACTAGACTTACACATCAACAACTTTGTCAAAACAATATTTTCGTGGACCTGAAGGTAAGCTATCTGAAAATGAGTTGGAATTTTTTGCATTATAAATCTACAACTTTTGTAGTTTAAGTATCTTCTAATCATAAAATTATCATGGTAAAATAAAAGCTTAAACGAGAAACACAGATTCAGAGTGTCAGAAAAAGTTATCTGAAACTAGTCTCGGTTTGGAGCCAATATCTGAAGATCTAACTATTGAATAAAGCTCAAATTTAGTCAGAATATATCTGACTGAAATATCTACAAAGTCATTATTCTGAGACAATCTCCGATATGAACGTTAGAAGGGTGAAAAATGGTCACAAACGTATCTCAGAAAATCTGAATCTGAAATGCAGCATTGGAAGCAAGGAAATTCAATTTCTTTCAAGGGCAAAAGTGTATTTTTACTTAGTAAAGGCCACTTGAAGATTTTTGCCTATAAATACAGTCTCAAACTTAGATTTAAGAAGAAGAAGAAGGAAAGAAAGAAGTGCTTAAAAAGAGATACAAGAAAGTCCATAACTTTACAAATATAGAGTGATTTCTTCTTACACTTGTGCTTCATCTTTTATACTCAACTCGAGAGAGTTTCTTTTTCTTTGATTGAGTGCTAAACTAATTATTGTTATTGTGAGAGAAAGAAACTTATGAATCTCTTAATTTTTGAGAGTTGGGTGAGCTCTTGTTGATTTTGGTTCAAGTGTTGGAACCGAAACAAAAGATATTCTTTGAGAGAGACTTGTAGAGTGATTTGGGGATAGAATCACTTGGTGTGAGTGATTTGGGAATAAAATCACTTGAAAAGGTTTCTAGCACCTTAAGAATCTATTATGTAACAAGCTCTTCAAAGAATAGTGGAGAAATCTCAAGGAAGACCTTGAGGGAGTGGACGTAGGCAGCATTGAAGCCGAACCACTATAAATCAATTGTGTTTGCTTCTCTTCCCTTCTCTTAATATTTATTGCAAACACTAGCACTCACTTTTCATCCATAAATATTTAATATTTTTTTTAGTGCATTCCATTTTTTTATTATCTTTTTCATCTTGATATATTTGCTTTATGGGTTGAAATTTTTATTTAAAAATTTTTTTAAGCAACCTTATTCACCCGGTCTAGTGTTGCTATTTGGGTCAGCAATTGGTATCAGAGCAAGGGCTCTTATTTTTAACTTAACCATCTAAGAGTTAAGATCATGGCAACCTCTTTTGGCCCCTCTACTTTTGAAGGTCAATCGACCCACTGACTTCCTTTGCTCAATGGAATAAATTATAATTATTGGAAGGCTAGTATGAGAATTTATATTCAAGCCATTGATTATGGGTCATGGAAAGTTATATTTAATGGACCCTATGTTCCTTTTAACAACTTTGATAATAAGATTGTTCATAAGGATAAAAGTGAATGTTCCGAAGCCAATGAAGCTAAAGTCCAATTAAATGCTAAAGCTATGAACTTGCTACATTGTGCACTTGATCCCAATGAGTTTAATTGAATTTCTACATGTGAAACTGCGAAGGAAATTTATGTTAAATTAGAAGTCACTCGTGAAGGTACTAATCAAGTTAAAGAATCTGAAATTAGTATGCTTGTTCATCATTATGAATTAATTAAAATGAAACCGGATGAGTCCATTTCGAAAATGTTTACTAGATTTACCGATATTATAAATAGTTTGAAATCTCTTGGTAAAATCTGTACTAACATTGAAATGGTGAGAAATATTCTTAGGTCTTTGCCAAAGGGATCGGAACCAAAGGTGACGGCCATCCAAGAAGCTAAAGATCTCACAAGATTGAGCCTAGATAAACTCTTGGGTTCTCTTACGACCCATGAGATTACTTTAAAAGCTAATGAAGAAGAAGACTCCAAAAAAAATAAAGGAATTGCTTCCAAGTCCACATTTATTGTTAAAAGTGTTGATGCATCAAGTGATGAAAATGATGAAGATATTGCTATGATTGCTAGAAAATTCAAAAGATACATTAGCAAAAAGAAATAAGGGGGAGAAATTTTCATAAGAAGGAGACAATCAAACGAAACTCAAGTAAGAAAGATGTCATTTGCTATGAATGCAAAAAGCCCGGTCATATCAAGCCCGAATGTCTTCAACTCAAAAAAAGTTATAAAAAGGATAAAAAGAATGCAATGGTGACAACTTGGGGGGGTAGCGATGATAGTTTCTCCAATGATGAGTCGAATGGAGAAGAAATTACAAATATTTGTTTCATGGCTTAAGAAGAGGAGAGTGAGGTATTTGAATCTTCTAATCAATTTACTTATGATGAACTTTTAAATGCTTTTGAAGATTTACATCATCAGCTTAAGAAAATTGCTTTAAATAATGTTTCTTTAAAAAAGATGGTCTCTTCTCTTTCTCAAGAAAATGATGTCTTAAAGCAAGAAAATGAATTTTGGAAAAAGGAGCTTGAAACTAAAATCTCAACTCCAAATGATTTCCGAAACAAAAATGAAACCCCAAAAACTCAAGTAGAAGAGTTAACAAAATCTTATGCAAAATTTGTTAAAGGAAGTGAAAACTTAGATATGTTTCTTGGTAAACAAAGATGTGTTTTTAACAAAAGTGGAATTGGTTTTAACCATTCTAAAAAGCAAAAAAATTATAAGAATTTGTTTTGGAAAGCAACAACTTCTAGTAGTCATCATTCTACTTGTCATTATTGCAACAAAAAAGGACATATTATTCATTCATGCCCTTATAGGAGAAAAAATTATAGTGGATCCAAAATGATGTGGGTTCCAAAGAAGAAAATAATTTTAAATGATGATATATCTAACCCTCAAGGACCCAAGAAGATTTGGATACCAAAAATCCATGGTTGATTTTGTCTTGTAGGTTTGCTTAAAATCTAAATCAAAAGAGTGAAAAATAGTTCCTTGATAGTGCTTGCTCAAGGCATATGATGGGGGATGTAACTATGTTCACTTGTTTATCTTCCAAAAATGGAGGATTTGTCACATTTGGAGACAATAGCGAAGGAAAAATTATTGGTATAGGTAATATTGGTAAAACTCCATTCCCTATTATTGAAAATGTATTATCGGTTAAAGGTTTAAAATATAATTTGCTTAGTATTATGTGATAAATGTAATCGCGTCATATTTGACCACCCATTGCATCATAGAGAATATCAAAAACCATAAGAAATTATTTATAGGGCATAGACATGAAAATGTTTATGTTGTTTATTTAAATGATTTATCTTTGAATGATGTCAAATGTTTTTCGGCTATAAGTGATAATAGTTGGTTATGGCATAGAAGATTTAGACATGCTAGTATGGATTTAATTTCAAAACTTTCCAAATATGACCTGGTTATTGGTTTACCCAATATTAAATTTAAAAAAGATAAATTATGTCATGCATGTCAATTTGGAAAACAAGTTAAAACATCTTTCAAATCTAAAAAACGTATTTTTAGATTTAAATCTAAATTAAACGTATTTTTAGATATTTATTAGGAACACCTAATTTAGGATTATTTTATCCTAAGGACTTTTCTTTAGATCTTATTGGGTACTCTGATAAGGACTTTGCTGGATGTAAGATTGATAGAAAATGTACAAGTGGAACTTATCAATTTCTAGGTCATTCACTTATATCATGCTTTAGCAAGAAACAAAATTCCGTAGCTTTATCCACCCTAAAAGCCGAATATATCATGGCCGGATGATGTTATGCTCAAATTTTATAAATGAAACAACAATTAGAAGACTTTGGAATCTACTTTGATCATATTCCAATTAATTATGATAACACTAGTGCTATCAATTTATCAAAGAATCCCATTCAACACTCTAGGACGAAGCATATTGAAATTGGACACCATTTTCTTAAAGATCATGTTCGAAAAGGTGATATTAATCTTGAATTTGTTGTGACAGAAAATCAATTAGTGGATATTTTTACCAAGTGATTGAATGAGGAAAGATTTTGTTATATTCGTAGAGAGCTTGGTATGTCTAATCAAACATGATATTGATTTAATCTCTTTATGTGGTTATTAATGCTTATTTCACTATCATATATTTAGGGGAGCTAAATATATTATGATTTTTTAAAATTGACATAGATGTATATATTTAGGGGGAGAATTATGACCCTAATAATATTTTTGTTGATGTCAAAGGGGAAGAAAGACAAATATTGATGATTGAAAGAACTTATATGAATAGAAATTTTTTTTGATTTGTGTCTTTTGAAAATTTAAGTTTTAGATCATCAATGGTTTGTCATCATCAAAAAGGGGGAGATTGTTGACCCAATGTTTATAAAATTTGTTTTATAATTGATGTTGATGATAATAAACGTTGAATTAAATTTTCACAATTATTTTTCAAATAGACATTGTATGAAATGTTACAATTCATGTTAATCTGATAAATTCAAGATAAAATGCTTGAAAGATATTGATATTATTTTTCAAGTATGTTTACGTAATTTGGATGATGAAATAAATGAATTTCAAAGTTTGGAGTAATGGAAATTAAAGAAAGATGAAGACTTGAAGGTTAACCCGGATAAACAACAAAATCAGACATATGTTAGTGTATTGATGATATCCTGAAGATCTAGCAGTTCAAATTGCATTAAATTTAAATATAAAAAACTAAACTTCTATATCTACAACGTTCTATGAGTAAATGTTTTATAGATCAAAAGGGAAATTGTCCAAAAATGAGTTGGAATACTAGTCTTTACAGAAGAAAACGTAATTTTGAATTCTGGCCCTAGTATTGGTTTGTTAGCCTTAACTTATAATATAAAAATTAAAAAATTATGCTATTTTGTGTGTAAAAAGAAGACTTACAAAGCTACAACTTTTGTAGTTTAAGTTGTGTTGTGTCTAATTCCAAAATTATCATGGTGAAGCAGAAGCTTAAACGGGAAACACAGATTCAGAGTGTTGGAAAAAGCTATCTGGAGCTAGTCTGGGTTTAGAGCCTATATTGGAAGAGCTAACCATTGGATGAAGCTCACATTTGGTCAGAATATATCTGACTTATATAACTACAAAATCTTTACTCAGAGCCAATGTCAGATATGGACGTTATGAGGGTGAAAAACGGTCGTAAAATTATCTCAGAAAATATGAATCTGAAAGGCAGCATTGGAAGCAGGGAAATTAAATTTCTTTCAAGGACTAAAGTGTCTTTTTACTTAGAGCAGACATTTGAATATTTTTTCCTATAAATACAGCCTCAAGACTAGATTCAAGAAGAAGAAGAAGGCAAGAAAGAAGTGCTTACATAGAGGTACAAGAAAGTCCATAACTTTGTAAATATAGAGTGATTTTTTATTACACTTGTGCTTCATCTTTTATACTCAACTTGCGAGAGTTTCTTTTTTTTTTTTTTTTTTTGATTGAGTGCTAAACTTATTATTGCTATTGTGAGAGAGGAAAAATTATAACCCTCTTAATTTTTGAGAGTTGGGTGAGCTCTTGTTGGTTTTGGTTCAAGTGTTGGAACCAAAACAAAAGATAATCTTTGTCTGAGACTTATGGAGTGATTTAGGGATAGAATCACTTAGGATGAGTAATTTGGGGATAAAATCACTTGAAAAGGTTTCTAGCACCTTTGGAAGCTAGTGTGTAACAAGCTCTTCAAAGAATTATGGAGAAATCTCAAGGAAGACCTCGAGGGAGTGGATGTTGGCAACATTGAAGTCAAACCACTACAAATCGATTGTGTTTGCTTCTCTTCCCTTCTCTGTATATTTATTGCAAACACTAGCACTCATTTTTTATCCACAAATATTTAATATTTTTTTAAGTGCGTTCCATTTTTTTGTTATTATCCTTTTCATCTTAAGTTATTTGCTTTAAGGGTTGAAAGTTTTATTTGTAAAATTTTTTAAGCAACCCTATTCACCCCCCTCTAGTGTTGCTATTTGGGACAACATTATCTCTAAGTTAGTACTTAACGCTGTGATGATCGGAATCAAGCACTATGCTACGGTTGCCTATACATAGCTCTACGCTAATTGTGGAAGAAGCCTCACTCTAGAGATGTGCCCAGCACCTATAAGTGAGTGTCAATCATTTGAAAAGGAATCTTAGCTCAGATCGAGAGCTCAGTTCCTGGCGATGATGATCTAGTCTATGTAAAGGGCCTAGGAGCCTAATGTGATGTGAATGATGTAGTTCTATGATCAAGTATGCTCTAGACATGTTAAATGTGATGAAAATTTATATTATATCAGGTATGATAGTTCAATGATGCATGCTAGATATATCAAAAGGAAGTCATGACTTAGAAATCATCGGCTTAACCAATCCTAAGTCATTCTCAATTTTTGGAGCTGTGCTTATTCATCATGAATACTCTTAATTGAAAAGCATTTGATTTCTAAGTTTGTGTCAACCCTAGTGTGTGCGTGTTTGATGTTTGAATGTCGTATAGTATATCAAGGCATATACAGGTATGTCAAAACATAATGCATGGTATGTCAATGCATGTCCTAGCGTGGTAAATAATGTCCTAGCATGTTATACTTTGATGTGCGATAATGATAAGATATATTAGCATGGCATAAGATGATGATGGCATGGTATAAAATGGCATAGCCTGGCAATATTACATGTATGTATGGTATATGATGACAACGATAGGGTATCACATGGCAGGGATGACATGGCACAGTGAGTATGATATCTAGCATGGCCTAGCGTGGTAATGTGATAATATGGCATGTTATGGCACCGTAAACAAGGTACTATGATATGGTATGATTTGATGGAATGATGTTATGGCAAGGTATGGCATATTGATATGATGTAGACATGATATATGAATGATGTTTGAATTTTGTAAAATTGTCTCGGGTATATTCGGTCAATATCGTACATCAGGTATAACCCGATCTTGAATTATGATTCGGTGACCTTTCATTGATAAACTATTCTATTTACAAATTAAAACTATTCTGTTCTAATTATGCAAACAAATTGAGTAAAAATTTCTAGAGAAAAAATTATACTAAACTCTGAAGTCTAGAGAGAAAAGGCTTGGAGTTCTTCCATAACACCTTAGAGTGGCCAGCTTTAGAGAGGAGAAAGAGGATATACTGGTAAAAGATGAAGAAAATGAGAAGGGAGGCCCCCCATTTACAGAAGTTTTGGATGGCCAAAAAGTTTACAAAGCATGTTAAGCAAACAACTTTGTAAAACCTAATTGGAACAAAAAATTTGCATGACAAAGGATTCAAAAATATTAGCAAAGATTGTTTTCTAAACCTGTTTGCTACATAAAATAGGAAAACAAGTTTGTAAAATAGTACGGGGCAAAAAAGTTTGCAAAACAAGTTGCACAAACTACTTTACACATCAATATAGGCAAAAAAGTTTGAAAAATGTCTAGTTGGCAAACTTTTTGGCAACTAGGGCAAAAACAAGGCCGATTTAGCCTGAGCCCCTAGCTCAGGCCATGTTTTACGATGTTCGGGTTTTACCCACAAAGGGTCAGATAATTATAAGATATTGGCACAGTTTTTGCGAGCTTTCGGGACCTGTCAGCCACTTTTTGGAGTTATTTAGACCAATTAGGTGAAAACTAGGCTCAATTTAAGATTTCTGAGATCAAATTATGTGCATTTGAAAATTACAGCACCAAAAAATAAACTAAAATAGAGACAAGGTTAGCTAATCTTTTGACTTAACCTCTAAAGGCTCCACTAGGAAGACTTCTCCCGCCATTTCTTGGGTATAAGGAATCCAAAAATGCCATCCGTGGGACTCCAAGACACCTTTATGAATTTATAGAAAGTTAACAAATTTGTAAATGACTCAATGAAGGGACCTCCAAGGTTTGACTTGGTCAGACGTAAGTATGCCATTACCTCAAGGAATGAACCCCCAACATTTATGTGTAATTTGAGGGAATTTTGACCTCGTCTAGATGCATAAATTATGTCTAGGGTGCCAGTAGCTTCCTTCTCATTGTTAGGAGCCATTTTGGGTTGATAGAGCCCAGATGGCCTTTGGAGTTGCATTTTGATTACTTTAAGCTTTCTCCTATTTTCTCTAGAATGTCTTAGGATTTTTTCTATCTTCGTGCCAATTTTTGGCTTGATCTAGGCATTAGGCCATTCTGGACTTCTGGACCGAGTTGACCCTTGACTTTGGACTTTGGCTCTTCCATTAATGTAGGAGTCATTTATTTGGTATCTTGGACACGTCTATATAATCAGGTGGCCTTCCACCTTGATCTAGGTGCTTTACTCAGCTTCTTCCTAGCTTTAATATTTTGTTGATTTTTTTCTTTTTGTCGAATTCTAGCACTTTGATATTTCTTACGATTAAGATAACTTAATCAGTAGAAAACCATTCAAGTAAAAGTATTAATTAATTTAAATATTAAATGATGGATGTTGTGACCTGATCCACTCGTAGGGGTCGACCAGATGGCACTTCTCATGTCTTTGTTGCAACTGATGTGTTTGAGATCACCCACATGTAAAAACATATATTCTTTTTTTGGAAAAAGTCTGGATTATAGAGGATAGGAGTGATCACCCGACACTTTGAAAATGGATGGGTTGAAAAACCCGAGTTTTCATATTTAAAATGATTTTGATTTATGATTTCTTTGAAATGATGATAAAAGGCCTATTTTTAGTGACTCTTAACTAATCTGTTCCATAAGAGATAAACGGTTTGAGGGTACATTTACACTCGGAAACTGATATGCTTGGATTACCTATGGACATCTAGTGTCCCTTTCTAATCTTTACAACTATAATCTCACCCAATAATATCTGATGTGTTGATATCATAACAAAACAAACTCTAAATGCACGTGATGCATGAAATGTGAGATGGCTGTGCTTGATCGAGCTGCCTACGGATCTCAATTAAGAAATATGGCAATTGTAGTTCATGTGTGAGTGTAGTGATGTTTTTCCCTATTTGACAATGATGTTTCGTAGGGGTTTCTATAAGTTGGGTAAACTCTAAATACAAGTTTAAAGACTAATTGATAACACTTGATAAGTTTAATGTATTGATATGTTCATATTCAAGGTTTTAATGTTAATTTACAATTTATAAACGTTATTCTTTTAATTGTAGGGAAGCGGATGAAAACATCGAAGCTTTTTATATTAGAAATGGCTTAGATGATGAAAAGGAAGCTATGGTTCAAGCCCCACTATGGATGGACCAGACCAATCCAAAGACCCAGACTAAAGAAGAAATAAAGTCGAAGCAACCACCATTCTGTGGTTCGGACCACCCCCTAGACGGTCCAGACTAGTGGGAGTATTAACCATTTTGTGGTCTGAACCACTTCCCAGACGATCTTGACCACAGAGACCTACTAGGTGCACGCTGTTTGAGTGATTTTTAGGGTTTTTAATGAACCTTATAAAAAGACCTTTGCACGGCCATCTGATGGGGATCCTCCGTCTTTTCATTCTTTTTCACTTTGCAGGAGAGAAACTTTTTAAGAGAGTTTTACATTAGTTTAAAGAGTTTTGATGGATTCGTACGATGTGTTTTTGTTCTTCGATGCACTTCTTTTTATTTACATTTTTTCAAAATTAATTTCAGTGTAAATTACTTTCGTTTAAGCATTCGAATGTTTGATTTTTAAATTTCAATTGATAAATCAAATGATGATTTATATGTTTGTTTTTTTCGTTTTATTTGAAATAATGTCAGTGTAGAAACCCTAGTTATTGATTCAACGAATCAAGAACGGGTAGTTTATGAAAATACTCTGGGATATACATAGATCCTTTGCATTGATTTCGAAGGCACATGCGTAGAGATCTACAGTTTTAAATTTATTTTAACTTGTTTCGAAAACATTCGAAAACGGAAATCTTTAACCATATTCTTTTGAAATCACTGGTATGGGTTTTTTATTATAATTTTCTACATATTTTTGAACATAAATTATAAATAGGTTTCGAGTAAAACTTTGAACTTGTTTGTCTGAAAAGCTTTCAAAAACAAAAATCTTTAACCATATTCGCTTAAAATCACTGGTACTGGTTTTGGTTTCAAATATTCTTAATAATTTTCAAACAAAATAGAATTTCAAGTTTGAAAGTAAACATCCCAAAGTAAAGTAGTAAACTACCCTGACTTGCAAGTTAAATAATGAACTTCTTTTTTACTGATTTCATTAGTTGATTCTGAGTATCAGAGTAATTTAATTAGATTAAATTTTTTCCAATTTATTCTAAATTAAAAAGAAATAGAAATTTAATTGAATTGTTAAAGCTATTTTGTAACATTAATTTAATTTTTAGTTTTAATTTTATTTGTTTTTATTTGTTTGATTTCCATGAAATCCTAAGATTTAGTTCAATTTAAAAATCAAACCTCTTTCACATTAAACCCTAAATTCCCTTCATAACCTAGAAACTAAATATTATAAACTCCCTGTGAATTTGACCTCGTACTCACCGAGTTTAAAACTATGACTACCCTCTTGCATTAGAGAGTATGAACCCAAATACATTTTAAGGTGGGTCACTAATCTTCAATTAAATCTCCATGTATGTTTCAGTTTCTATAGATAACAATATCAGGTTAGATGAAATAGGATGCAATGTTTGGGTGGTCTATATGACCAAATGAGGGTGATGATGGTAATGTTGTAGTGGTGATATTGATGATGGTAGTGGTGGTGGTAAAAATGATAGTGATAGTGGTGACCGAACCTAGGTGTTATGCCCAAGCTACCTACGTACCCCTAAAGGGATCATGTCATCGTAGTTCAAACCTAAAGTGGTGCAAACTACATGAATGTATAAAATGGAAAGAGTCACTCTGGGTTAAAGCATCCACCTAGACACTTTGAATATTTTTAGTCTGGTATAATATGGAAAATATAAAGTAAGGAGTCCAGCTCTATCTAGTTTGTTCTGGAAATGAGAAATATAAAGTGGGGCCTGACCGCCTCTAGAAATTGGGTCTAAAAATGCTCCCAAGTGCAAGGGTGTGCAGTTTAGTTTTACCTGCTGAATTCAGGATCGTATCTGTAGGGAACTTGAAGTTTTGATTTTCTAGGTTTCACAAGACAAAAGTATTCATTGCCTAGTTCAAAATTTATAAGTTTTCAAGAGTTTTAAAGATTGAATTTGATCTAATTTTTAATGAATAATAAACTTCAGCAATTAAAATTAATTTAAAGTGACATATTACAACTTTCAGACTTTAAAGCCAGAAAAATAAATAGCTATGCAAATTGAGAGTATAACGAAACAATGAATAAAAATCTTGATTCAACTTTCAAATCCAAGTGGATTAACTATTTCACAATTTGATGTGCTTTTACTACAATCTAAGTTTCATGTAAGGGAAAAATAAATCAAAAAAAATTTTTGTGAAAACGTTCATTAATATTACCTATACTCAATTTTATACTCACTTTAGGATTATAAAACCAAATGATTTTCTTTTAATAATATTAGGTTTTAGATCTAATTTATTTATCTCAAAAATATAAAAAAGAAAAGATTTAGATTCGAAAATCCTTATCAGTGATTCCAGAGAATTTGATCAAGAGTTTTCATTTTCGAAGGTTTTTGAAACAAATAAAATTAAATCTAAAAGTTATAAATCTCTATGTGTATGTTTTCACACAACATCCACAGATCTACGCACATCAGAATGATCATAATAATCCACACTTCCTTGATTCGTTGAATCAAGAATGAGTGATTTAGCCTAACATTGAATCAATAACAACAGAAGATGTAAAAATAAATGAAAATCGATCAACGTTGATAACACAAAATGAAAATCAATCAACGTTAATAATGCGCCAATGAAAATTCTAAAAATCCGCAAGATTATTTTTCAAAACATTTAAAAGAACACTCAAGAAAACCTAAAAAAAACTCTATATCATGGCTTTACAAGACTCCTATTTATAAAGAAACTAAGAAAACAAAAAATTAACACAAAGTAGCACTGGAAACCCGCACTGGTCCAGAATACCCATGGAAACGGTCCGGACCACAGTATTCTAAGCCCTCTTAAAAACTTTTTAGTGCTCAAAACCATTTGGGAGATGGTCTGGACCATAATGTCCCATCTTGACTTACTTACTTTGTTTTTCCATTGGGGTTCTTGCTCTAGTCTAGACTAGAACTTTGTGTGTGGATACCGGAGGCTCGTTTGTAGCTTTTTCCTCATCTCCATTGCTACTAATCACAATTAAATCCTTTTCTTTCTTCAATTAAAGAAAACGAACCGAATAAGTGATAAAAATAAACAAAACTCATAAATTTATTAGATAATGCATGCTTTAAATTGAATTATGAAGTTTGTAATTATACTTTTCAAGTGTAATCACACTCCCCAACTTGAGCCTTGCTAGTCCCTAGCAATGACATTATTAAAATAAAGGTAAACTACTATCCTATTTCTTTTTTTGTCAGAAACATAACTACACTTAGCTACATGCAATAAGTCTTTTAAACCCCTAGGTTACCCCTAGTAGATGAGTAAAGTCTCGTGAGGGTTTACAATGAATCTACCCACAAATTTCTGAAACAAATTCAATGGATAGTAATGATAATTTTATTAACTCCTGATTCAAATTCAATATGAAATACATAACCAAACTTTTAAAATTTTGCATAAATTTTACCAATGTGCCTTAGACTCACTTAATGTTTTAACCATTTAATTTCAAGTGTGTCAAATATTGTCATTCCGTTAACAGAGCTAAAAAATATACTCAAAGATAACGGTATGACTTCAAATCTCACGAGGGTGTTCACTCTTAAAATTTTTTTCAAATGTTTTCTTTTTGTTCCACCACACTTTTTCAATTACAAGCTCCCCTTTTTGCACCTCATTACGAATTCTGCACAAGTATCCCATGACATGCAAGGGTTGGTTTACCTATATATCTAAGGTTACATAGTTATAAATATGACTAAAACATGAACTTCTATGTAGTATTTTTTTTAAAAAAAGCTTCAAATTGGTTTCAAAAATAAATGTAATCAAAGAAACGTCATAGGCTTCCAAATGTAACAATGATGGCCTAACATCACTCTTTTTATTTTATTTTTTAATAAAGCCTCCTTAGCGGGAGGGGGGTTTGGTAGGGACCCTTACCAGTTTATTAATAACTAAAAAATTGGGTACATAATGGAGGGGGACCTAAACCTTACCTCCAGGAAAAGCAAAGGAAAGCGATAACAAAAGTACCTAGAGTAGCGGTGACTCACTGCTTTACAATGATACTATAATTTACTAAAGTATGTAATAATAAAAGAAATAAAATTGTGGTGACTTACCATAGTACATAAAATAGGAGGGGGACATAAACCTGACCTCCTAATCAGAAGATAGAGAAAGAAAAAACTAAGTCCTGATCTGAGCTGTCCCATCTGCATCAAGGGTTAGAATGTCGTAAATAGCTCGGGGGAGATCTTTCTATCTATAAATCGTCTGACCTGCTGATGAGTTCATGCCCAATTGGCCATAAAGTTTGCTGCCTGATTTGCTTCCCTGTAAACATGATGAACCTGAATAGATGCAGAAGTGCATAAGAGGCGAATTTGAGCTAATAGATAAGCATACTTCCAACTGCAAGAGCCATTAGAAGTAAACCAGGATATCACGGTAACAGACTCAGACTCAACAGCCAGATAAGAAAAGCCAAAAGAGGTAGCCAGTTCCAATCCAATCTTTAGTGCTAATAACTCCGCCTGGATGATTAGCTGATGATCTAGAAAGCGTCCAAAGGCACAAACAACTCTACCAAGGGAGTCCCTGACGATGCCTCTTGCTGCAGAAGGATCCGGGTTGCCCCTGGAGCACCCATCAACATTAAGCTTCAAGGTACCTTCAGGAGGACGAACCCAAGATACCAGTTTCATTGTCCTACTCCTGGTACGTAAAGTCCTCAAGGCACTCACAAACCTCAAAGAAGAATCTCCACGAAGTTGTGAGGCTTTAAAGCCAAAAGCAATACCAAGTAGATGCAAGTTAGTTAGAATTCTATGTATAACTCTCATAGGTTGAAAGGAAGTGTCATCAAATTTGTTAGCATTACGAGCTTTTCATATATGCCAGAAGATGTAGCAAGCAATCACAACTCTGATGTGTCTCCCAATAGGGGAGCACCTACGCTAGTGTAAAAGCATGGCAGGAATAGAAGCAAATTGGTAGAAATAAAGTCCAAACATGCTAAAGAAATGCTTCCAAACCTGTACAATCTAGGAATAGATGATTCTGAGTCTCCTTTGCATGGCCACAAACATAACGAGAAACCATATGGAATCCACGACGCTCAAGGGAGTCATCTAAAGCTAGGTAACTATGAAGCATCCTCCAAATGAAAAAAAAGAGCTGTAAAGGGCTATATCTCTGCCAGATAAAGGAAAATACTGGTCTCTTAGGCATAGATGTCCACATATGATCCCAAGCAGAGCGTAAAGAGAATTCCCCATTAATAGATAAGCTCCATCTAATCAAATCTAGGCTTTGCTATTTGATTGGGATCATAAAAATATGCTCAGCAACAGAGATAGGTAGGACAGCTAAAATCCTCTCCCTATCCTAGCCAGTGTCAGTCCAAAAAAAAGATACAGAGATAGAGGAAGCTGCCTAAGGATTACATAATATTAGAGGGCATGAACCCACCTAGCAGTCATACCAAAAGCTAGAATTCCACGACCTGATCATCCACCTCACACGTGGCTCAGCTAAGACCCGAGCAGTACAGAGATGCCTTCATAATGGGAAAGCAGGATAAGCAAACTGTATCATGCGAGGATGTACTACCTGGAAATATTTAGTCTTCATGAAAGAGGCCCACAGAGACTGCTGTGCTCTGAAATGCCACCAAAGTTTAACTTCACAGGCAAAGGCCACATTAGCTAAAGATTAAACCCCATTGCCACCTTCTTCAACGGGATAGCAAATAGAAGCCCACTTACACCAATGAATTTTCTTGTATTGTCAATATCACCCCATAGGAATTTAGTAAATTCTCTTTCCAACTGTTTAAAAATATCTGAAAGCGGCCTCAGAACATGAAACAAATAAATAGGCATGGAAGAAAGTACATGTCTAATTAATATAATCTTACCCCCAAAAGAATAGCTGACGATTAGCCCAACCTGAAATCTTATCTTTGACCTTCCTCATAAGATCCTTAAAAAATGCAATCTTAAGATGACCTAAATAAATAGGGCACCTAAGATAGGTGAAAGGGAGGTCATCTCTTTGAAATCCTGTTACTGCATTAATAATACCCCGTTTCGGGCCAGTGGATGATCTCCCGCTATAATATTTTCTCTTTGCATGGCTCACAAGCTAACTAGATTTATCCTTATATATATGTGTAGTACCCCCATGACACACTGAAGACTCTCATGACTCCCATTAGCAAAAATAATTATATCATCAGCAAAGCCCAAATGGGAAATGGTGATGGGATCTGATGTAGCATAAGCAACTGAAGAATATCGAGCTACTAAGCTATCCAAACTTCAGAAAAGAAATTCAGTAGCAATAATGAAGAGGCTGGGAGAAATGGGATCACCTTGGCATAGGCCTCTCTGAGACTGGAAGAATCCCCTAGCAACACCATTAACCATGACAGAGAACCAATTGCTTGTAATAGCTCTCTGAATCAATGAAATCCACTACTTAGAGAAACCAAAAGCACGGAGCATCTGTATAATGAATGGCCAAGTCATCCTGTCATATACTTTAGCCATATCAAGCTTTAGCAAAATATTACCCCCCCGAGTTTTCCTATTTAAGTCATGAACCATTTCTTGCGCTAGTAAGATATTATCATGAATCAATCTGTCCTGCACAAAGCCACTCTGAGAAGGAGAAATAATCTGTGGAAGAAAACGAGATAATCTGGTAACTAAGATTTATGCGAGGACTTTGTTGCTCACATTACACAGACTTATGGGCCTGAAATCCGCCCATGAAGTAGGAGATGCCTTTTTAGGGAGCAACACAAAGAGGGTGCTTAAAAAGCCTCTAGGCATAGCCGATCCACTAAAATAATCCATGATAGCAGTATAGAGATACTGCCCAATAATATTCCAACAAGCCTGCTAGAACTTACTACAATAACCATCCAGGCCAGGGGAACTTTCAGCATCAATAGAAAAGACAACCGCTTTGACTTCCTCAAATGAAGGGGCTCCACATAAAAAAATCATTCTCATCATGAGACACTAAAGTAGGAATAAAATCAAAGTTTGTCACCTCAAAAATGAGAAGTCTCTTCAGGTAAAAGAGACTGAAAATAAGAGATTGCTGAAGTATCTATGCCATCAGGGATAGTGATCTAAGCACCATCTTCACCCTGAATCCTATGAACTGAAAGAACATGGCGTTTCTTTTGAATTATCGTATGAAAGAAACAGGAGTTAGCATTCCCTTCCCGTATCCACCTAACACACGATTTCTGTTTAAGAAAACATTCCTCTTTGGAAAAGGCCTGAAGTAAATGGGCTTTGGCTAGCTGTAAGGCAGCTCTATTCTGCTCAGAACTAGAAGTATCAAATAACATTTCCTTGTGACTCACCTCCTGCTTAGCCTCCTGAACTTTAATGAAAATCCAAACACCTCTTTATTTCAATGCTTAAGACAATGTTTGAGTCAGATAAGCTTCTGTTGAAAAGCATTCATTCCACTAGAGAATACTGGTAGCATCCAATTCTATTGAATAATTTTCAATAATTCGGATGCTTAAGCCATGCATGCAGAAACTTGAAATGACTTGGGCCTTGTGTCTGCCCCATATCAGATGATCAAAGCAAAGGTGAATGATCCGAACCAGTACGGTTAAGGTGGGAGACTTTAAACATATGAAAGAGATTTCTCCACTAATTATTCACCACAACTCCATCCAATCTACGCCTAGTAGTCCCATTTGTCTAAGTGTAAGGAGAACCCTCAAATCTAGCATCTTTTAAACCACAATCCAAAGAGAGAAGCATTGAAGTCATCAATAGCAGACTGAAGCTGAAGGTGCCCCCAACCACCTCAAAATGTTGCTGAACCACATTAAAATCTCCTCCAACCATCCAAGGACCATCCAAAATTTTTAAAAAATGTCACCAAAGCATCGTATAGAGCCATACGAAGAGGAGTAGAACACTTAGCATAAACATAAGAAATATAAATAGGATCAAGGAGTGAAGAACGACTACTAGGAACCTTCTTTGAATGAAAATTGATAGTAACTCCAGGTACGTCCATGAGATATAGTAACAGTATGAGTTGGAGCAGTAGTAGTAGTACCATTGTCATAGCCTGGAGTAGTTGTAACTATAGTACTATCCAATCCCAAGGGGGGGCAGCAGGAGAAACAATTGATGCTATGATAGGTGCTGAAGTAATAGGAGCATTATCCTGCATGGGAGAATCAATGACAATTGTATCTGAAATAGTGCATACGTGGCAAGAAGAAGTATCCATAATAGTAGTAGGGGCAACAGAATCTCGAGCTACTGATGATGGTCTAACAGGAATAGAGGAAGGCACCTCAGAGACAGAAATAACGTCAGGGACTGAATTTACTAGTATGGGCCTCTGCTGGTTTTTAGCCACATATACGAGTCTTTCTTTAGGAGATTGCTCATCCCCCATTATACTCTTCCCTTTCACATTCTCATTTGTAGTAGACAGGACTTTTTTATCTTTTGGCCGAAGTATAGGATTAGCAATAAAACATTTTTCCTCTTTTGTGGCCAAGATGTTTATAAGATATACAATAATCAGGCAATTTCTCAATGATAATGTCTTGGACAAATCCATCTTCCTCTCTAACCCAGACTTTCTTAACAAAAGATGGTTGGGTGACATCACATTCAACTAATACACGTGCAATTGTGGGTCTATTAAGGGTAGCTGTGGCATGATCTATACGAAGAGGCTTACCAATTGCTGAAGCTATAGAGAAAAGGGCCTTCTTACACTGAACTAAATGAACTGGTGGATATGGCAAAGTAATCCAGACAGGGAGTACTGGAGATTCTTCATTACACCTCAAATTGGGTGTCCATTTGAAAACCTGCATAGTGTGCCCATGAACAAACCAAGACTGTTTGGTCCATAAACGAGTATAATCCTCTTCAAGCCTCAATTTAATCAGTATGTGCCTTTTATCAAGTAAGGAGACTTGACACTCACCTTTCAAGCCCAAAGATTAGAAAAAGTTTCTGATAAGATCCATCGTTGGCCGACCATAGGAGAATTTTCCCACTAGGGAGAGTTTAAAGGGTTTTGCCATAATGGCTATTTCTTCTTTGGTAAACACAACAGCAGTATACCTCGAAAAGTACTAAGAGGTTTGATGGGAATATCTGGGGATTGGGTTTTATCAATGCCAAGAGCATTGACCGCTCTCAAATAAGGAAGAGGTTCACTCTCAAGGATAAGAGGTCGATTGTGTTTAGTCTAGGTGAGTACTAGGTTATTCTCCACAGGGAGCAAGGGTGTATCCAATTATGGGAAACTTCTTTTTGAAAGTATTTGCACAAAA
>QLOD02000030.1:12229028-12271630 GCA_003260245.2 Sideroxylon spinosum | reverse complement strand
ATCGGAGAATCCACATATATAGGCTCTTCGAGCCTCTCCGGTGTCAAACCCAAGGTCTTTACACAAGCATGTGAAATGAATGAATATGATGCTCCAGTATCAAATAAAACATGCACCCAAGTGCTAAACAAAAGAAATATATTGTGTATCACTGAAGCATCTGGAGTCCCCTCTTGTTGTACAAGTGCATAAGCACGCCCTTGAATCCTTTGACTCCCCGAGCAGCCATCACCTCTACCTCTTCCCCGCTGGTCACTACCACCATCGCCACCACGCGGTTGCTAAAATTGCTGCATCTGGTGTAGGGGTTGTTGTAGCATAGGTGGTGTAGGCCCTACCGGGTACTGCTGAGTCTGATAGAAACCCACATGTGGTGCGCCTGGCTCAACACTGCCTTATGACATCTCACCAAATGGGCAATTAGATTGTATGTGTCTTGGCTAGTGACATTTATAACATATCTTCTGTCCAAAACGATCCTGGTCTTTTTCCCTCTATAGAGACTTACTGTCGCCGCTGGCTACCCGACGAACCGAAACCAGAACCAGATCCAGAACCTGAACTGCTCCTCTGTTGATAAGAAAATTGTTGCCGTTGCAGGAATCTTCTCCTTGAACTACTAACTCTCTCTTTACCCTTCCTCTGCCTGGAGCTAGAACCATACTCTTGGGTCACCCTCTGCCCTTGGACCTGTCCTTGGCCTCCACGAGCCCTGGACCTGTAATGCATAACATTTTTCTCGAATGCCAAAGCCATAGCCACCACATTAGCATACACCTCATGTCTCAACCCAATGATCTATCTTCTGATAGGGTCAATCAATCCCCATTCAAACTTTCTTGCTTTATCGACCTCGTCAAGCATATACTATGGTGCGAATCTGGCCAATTTTGTAAATTTCCTTTCATATTCCTGGACCGACATACTTCCCTGCTTTAGTTGAATAAACTCCTGAACTTTCATTTCCCTCATCACTAAAGGGAAAAATATCCCCAGGAATGCTTCCTTAAACTGTTCCCAGTTCAGAGTGTGGATGTTTACTGTGCCCTTATATGACCTCCACCAGTGAACAGCACTTCCCTGAAATTGCCGTGCTGCCGCCCTAATCCTCACCTCATCTCCTTTTATTCCCAGTGTCTCCATCATCTCAAAAATTTCTTCTATCCATATCTCAGCTTCCATAGGTTCCCCTTCACCATTAAACTTAGACGAATCATGTTTATTGAGCTCACTAATTATTCTCATAATAGGCACATTTCCCAATGCAGGTGCTGCCTCCTGGGCTGGTGCCGGAGCTACAGTCGGTCCACCTAGTCCTTGCATTTGGGGCCACTGGGCCACCATAAATTACACCATTTGTTTATAAGTTGGCTGAGGAAAACCACCATCAGCCAAGGGTACCTCATGAAAATCCGCCTGTCCACTACCTTGGGCATTGGAACTTTGACCGCCAGTCCGACCTCTTCCACGTCCAGCCATTCTACAAAATACAACTATAATCAATTCCAAAATCAACAATATAATATAAGAAACGATTAATGCTCAACGAAAAAGGATAGGTCTCACTATTAATGTTAACTAGTGTCACAATCTAGGAAAGCCCATCCCAGAACACAAAGTGGTACTATCACGCCCCTAACTTAATTGTCCGGAACGGACGGCATGGGATTATGGGGACTAATTTAGAATAATCAAAATTTACCCAAAACAACTAACACGGTCCCTCATTCCCATATTAAATAAATAAAAGTTAAAATTACAACTTCAAAAATAATGTTGTCTGGACCCACACCCGGGTCGTACAAATAGAGACACAACATCCAACCTAAATTAAAATGATACAGTAAATCAACCCATTGCCCTCAACTCAATTCCAGGTGGCCACTCCTTGGCCTCGACGGATCTCCTGTAATATGGATGGGGTGAGCAAACTTGCCCAGTAGGTAGGACTGTGCTAGTGTGTATGAGTGAATCATAATATACAACACATAATAGCACTCATAACAATTTCAACATAACATAATATATCAATGCGCATGATATGTAATGCAATAACTCATGCATTCTCTAATCTCCATCTACCCAAAACCTTACCCTAGGACGGGTGACACTTAGCACACAGCACGGGGTCACCAACCGAATCAGAGTCACACAGCATCGGAAATGGGTGACACTTAGCACACAATACGGGGTCACCAACCGAACCGAAGTCACACAGCACCGGGAACGGGTGACACTTAGCACACAGCATGGGGTCACCATCCGAATCGGAATCACATAGCACCGGAAATCATCTAGCCATCCCAACTCCTCGTGCCTCTGCACGCCCATAACATTGATATGGCACTCTCGGCCAATTAAATAAACACATTCAATGCCAAATGATACTACCCAGCCCAATGCACATGATATGCTCAATCACGTACAACACCCACAATTTATAATTCACAATATTAAATAAAGCATGTTATAATATATCATCAAACATGTCTCACCATATTCATTTCTCATAATTATCATAACAAAGCAAAGCATGTTTTCAAATCCTAGAAATTATATTTTACAATATCCTTTAATTCTATAAGGCCAAATCATAGCTTCCTGTCATCCTAAGGATAGCATAATATAAATTTTGAGACTTCTAGGGGCAAAATCGTAACTTTCCCAAAACCTTGGGTCCTTTGGTAACTTTCCTAAACTTTAGGGTAAAAATATAATTATATCAAAATTTAGGGGTCAAAGTGTAATTATGCAAAATTCTAGGGGTCAAAGTGTAATTATACAAAACCTTTGGGACTACTTTGTAATTATCCAAAACTATAGGGGTCATTATGTAATTTCCAAAAACTTCACGTAATATACCAAGGGAATATTCCCTACTAAGTTTTCCAGTGAGCCATTCTCGGCCGTGTGCTAAGTCTCGGACTGAATTTCCATTGTCAGTCAAATTCCGATCACTTTCGTGTAACATAAACATACCAAAATTCTCCATATATCATTTATATAATTATCACAACTCAAAAATATGTAAAATTTCAACATACATATGCATTTATATACACACCCGTGTATATACATATATATACATGGATTTCACAATGTTTCACCAAATCAAGCATATAAATATACTAAATGATCCTTACGACGTCTAGAACACAAATAAAAGTCCCACCTGCCTCAGATCTGAGCAGAAATGGAGAAATGAGCAAATTTCTATTTTTGCCTCTAAACTTCCAACTTCGATTTCTTCCACTTCGAGCGAAATCTCGGAAAACGGACAGCACCACAGCGTTCACGGTGTCGAAATCTACCTGGGTCGAGCTTTTCCTGACCTGAATCCCTCTCTCTTCTTTCTCTCTCCTCTCTCTCCTTTTTCTCTCTCCACGGCTTTCGGCTGAAATGCCAGAAGAGGCATGCTTGGAAACCAAAAGGAGAAAGGAAGAAAAAAAAAAAGAGAAGAAAAAAGAAAAAAAAAAGAAAAGAAAAGAAAGAAGAGGAAGGAAAAGAAAAAGCTACCCAATACCGTTTTAAAGTCAAATTCGACCCAGAAAAATAAAGTAGATTTATCCAAAATTAATAAAAATATTTTATTAGGCTAAAATAATACATAATTGGCTATAATTAAATACCGGGTATTACAGATACATAAAGTCTTAAGATATCTTCCTCGTACATTCAACTCCAAAGTTATTGCGATTGAAGAAGTGAGGGATGTTGATACAATGAGAACTGAGGATCTTGTGGGGTCTTTGGAAATCTATGAGGCTAACATGATTAAACCCCATAAGACATTAAAGGGTATAGCTCTCGAAACTGTTGAAGAGGAAGAAGATGAAAAAGAATCTGACAAGAGCTTGCTCTTATGGCAAAGAAGTTCTTAAGATATGTCCAGAAAGAGAAAAAGTCACTATTCAATAAAAACAAAAAAGAGTTCAGACCTCAAGACAAAGGCAAGAAGATCAAGAAGAATGAGAAGGATGATGACAAAAAGAAGAAAGTTCAATGCTTCAAGTGCCAATGCTATGGTCACTTTGCTCAAGACTGTAGAAACAGGAAGATGAAGAAAAGGAAAGGCAAAGTGATGAATTGCCACTCTTGATGATGACCCTAACTCAGATGAATCTTCTGTCTCAACCTCTACAGATAGCGAAGGCAACTTTGTTGTTTTTCTAGTTCTCACATTATAGGGACACCTTCTGGATCTCAAAGCGACACTGAGATTTCAAATCATGAAGATGATCATTCAGAAGATGAGTTTAAAGGTAATCTTCAGAAGGCTTATAATAGCTTATTTGCGGAATGTTGTGAGTCGAAGAAACAACGATTTGCTTAACATCAACGAAATAGAAAGCTGAGGAGTGAAAGAGATGTTCTGAAGGTTGAAAATGAGAATGTTTCTTTGTAAACTTTCCAATCTGGAATCTGAAAAAATTTAAGGCAAAGCTTGATGAGAAAAGTAAGATGATTAAAGAATTGGAGAAATCTATTAATGAGTTCCAAGCTAGCATTAAGACATTGGAAGAGAAAATAAAGCAAGATGAAAAAATATTTGGCAAGATGAAAGCAAACACTCTTGTATTTGAAGAAATCTGGAGCAAACAAAAGCTACATGGAGATAAATCTGGCCTGGGCTACACTAAAGCACAAAACATGGTTGCGTCCTCATCTTCAATACCTCAATCTGTTACAAAAGCCTGCCCACAACCAGTGGTTCTTCAAAAGAAAGCTCAAAAACTTTCAGCTATTCCAAACCTCTTCCCAAAGCCTATTGCACCACGAAAGAGGAGCTTTAACAAGTCCAGTCATCATCAGTATCCTCCTTCCATGGTGAAAGGTATAGATTTTGCAAAACCCCAACCCTTTGTACCTATATGTCACCATTGCAGAATCAAGGGACATATCCACCCTCGCTGTCACAAACTCTATGGTCTTTCCTTGAACTTTGTAAAGAAATTTTCTAAAAATCCAAAACCTAGAGTTCGTGTGACAAATAGATTTCAAGCTTTCTCAGATTTTAATGAAGATTCTTTTGAAAACTCATGTCATTTTCAAAAATCCAATAATACAAATTCCTAAAAAGGAAAAATCAAGCATGCTTCAAAGAAAAGAGATCCTGACCAAAATCAAAGACATGAGAAACATCTTGTTAAGATAGTTTCTTTAAAAACCAAGACTGTATGGGTTAGAAAATCCGATCTAAACTGTTTTGTTTAGCAAACTACTCTGAAAGCATTAAATTCAAACATGTGGTATCTTGACAGTGGATGTTCAAAACACATGAGTGGAAATAAATCTCTATTCTCAAATCTTGAATCTTATGAGGGGGCATGGTAACCTTTGGTGATGGTAAAACATCACAGGTAAAATGAAAATGTGAGATTAAGTCCACTATTTTTAAATGTTTAAAAAATGTCTTGTATGTTGAGGGACTTAAGGCGAACCTTATAAGTATTAGTCAGTTGCGTAATGCAAACCATGTTGTCCAATTTTCAAGAACCGAGTGTAATATTTTTAATAAAAAGGGGATGCCAAGTTTTACATGGTATTTGCACTTCTGATAAATGCTATGGAGTAGCAAACTCTAAAGGTTTTATTTGTAATACTGCCACCTCAGATGATACCGACTAATGGCATCAAAGACTTGGTCACATGAACTATAAAGATCTTCATAAATTGTCCAAGTCTGAAATCATCAAGGGATACCTAAACTTGAAAAGCATAAATAAAGTGTGTGTGGTCTATGTCAATTAGGAAAACAAGTAAGGAATGCACATAAAAAGATAAATTCTGTTAGAACCTCTGAACCCCTTGAACTTGTTCACATGGATCTAATGGGACCTACACGCACTAAAAGGCTTGGTGGAAAGCAGTATATTTTTGTTACTATAGAGGATTTCACTAGATTTTCAGGGGTTAATCTTTTAGGTGAAAAATCTGATACATTTGATGCTTTTAAGTCTCTATGTTTCAGATTGTAGCAAGAAAAAAAACAGGAGATTTGAAGCATCACAAGAATCAGAACTGACCATGGTAGAGAATTTGAAAATCAAAAGTATGCTGATTTATGTGATGAGAATGGAATAAAGCATATATTTTCAGCACCAAAGATTCCACAACAGAATGGAGTGGTTGAAAGAAGAAATAGTGTCCTTCAAGAGATGGCACGTTCCATGTTGCATGGAGAACAACTTCCCAAGAAGTTTTGGGCTAAGGCAGTGCACACGGCATATTACATAGTTAATAGGATGTATCTTGGTCCTGGTACATCAAAAACACCTTTAAGCTATAGAGCGGTAAGAAACCCAATGTTAAGTATTTTCGAGTTTTCGGGAGTAAGTGCTTCATTCTCAAGGATAGAGAAAACCTTGAAAATTTTAACTCCCGAAGCGATAAAGGATTCTTCTTGGGATACTCCACTACTAGTCGTGCTTTTTTGTCTATAATTTAAAAACTTCTTCAATAATGGAATCTATCAATGTAATTTTTGATGATAATACTAATTCTACTGTGTTTGAACAGATTGAAGAAAATGATGGACAAATAAAATTGACGGATGAAATTAGCGAGAAAATTAAGGAAGAAGACAGGGAACTAAGTAGTGAAGACTATCATGATCTTACCGACTCATCCAAGCAATTGGAACCATCTTTAAGAGTGAAATTGAATCACCCTACTAGTTAAGTCATTGGCGAAGTAACTAATGGAATAAAAACATACAGACAATTAAGGAATGAGGTAACTTATGTGTGTTATGTTTCCAAAATTGTATCCAACAATGTTAAGGAAGCTTTACTTAACGATAATTGGGTGAATGCCTTGCATGAATAGCTAAATCAATCTGTCAGGAATGACGTGTGGACCCTAGTACCTAGACCTACTCACACTAATGTAATTAGAACTAAAAGGATATTTAAAAATAAAAGTGATGAATTTGGTAATGTCATTAGGAATAAGCCTAGGCTTGTTGCTCAAGGTTACACTCAAGTGGAGGGTGTTGACTTTGACGAGACCTTTGCCCCTGTTGCTCGTCTTGAATCCATTAGGTTACTATTAGCAATTACATGCTACTTGAAATTTAAACTATATCAAATCGATGTCAAGAGTACGTTTTTGAATGGCAATCTTCAAGAAGAGGCATATGTAGAGCAACCTAAAGGCTTTGAGGATCCCAAATTTCCTAACCATGTATTTAAGCTAAAAAGGGCTCTTAATGGCTTGAAACAAGCACCACGTGCTTGATATGAGAGACTCACCGCCTTTCTACTTGAGTCTGGTTTTGCTCGTGGGAGTGTAGAGAAAACTTTATTTATTAGCACTAATTCAAAACAGATTCTTATTTCACAAATTTATGTTAATGATATTTTGTTTGGATCTACATGTAAAAACTATGCAATTGACTTCAGAAAGTTAATGTTTGCACAATTTGAAATGAGTATGATGGGAGAATTAATTTGCTTTCTAGGTCTTCAAGTTAAACAGAAGGATAATGGAATTTTTATTTCTCGATCAAAATACACTAAAAACTTAGTAAAAATGTTTGGACTCTCAAATGGAAAACATGCTAGAACCCCCATAAGCAAAAGCACTAAGTTACACAAGGATTCTAGTGGTAAGTGTGTTGATCAAACCATGTATAGGAGCATGATAGGGAGTCTGTTGTAGCTTACATCTAGTAGATCTGACATTGCATTTAGTGTGGGTATGTGTGCCAGTTATCAGCCGGATCCTAAAGAGTCACACCTGCATGCAGTTAAAAGAATCATAAAATATGTCAATGGCACACTCAACTTTGGCAGTTAGTTTACATGTGACACAAGTTCTAACCTTGTGGGATACACTAATGCTAATTGGACAAGAAGTGTTGATGACCGCAGAAGCACTTCTTGTGGATGTTTTTACATTGGTAATAATTTAGTTTCATGGCATAGTAAAAAATAGAATTCCACATCTTTATCTACTGCCGAGGCTGAACACATTGTCGCTAGAAGTTGTTGCACCCAACTCCTATGGATAAAGCAAATACTTACAAACTACGGGTTGAAACAGGGCACCATTACACTATTCTGTGATAATATGAGTGCCATTAGTATCTCTAGGAATCCGGTTTTGCATTCTCGTACCAAACATATCGATATTAGGTATCATTTCATTAGAGAGTTGGTGGAGGAAATTTTTATTACTTTGGAGTATATGCAGACTAAAAATCAACTGGCTAATTTGTTCAAGAAACCCTTTGACGTTCTTCGTTTCGAATCGCTTAGGAAATCCTTGGGGATTTGTGCACTTCATTGATACTTATATAAGTAAGGAAAAGATAGAAGTTCATTTTCTGATTTGAATTTTTTTTTTTTTTTTGACTTCTATCTCATTGTATGTGCATTAAATCATTCAAAAAATGAATTTTGCATGAATTAAAAATCAGTATATTCACATTAATTGAAGGAAAGTGTTTTGGTGAACTCTACCATAATTTTGATGTGCTTTTCATTACATATGACTGATTATGCATATATCTTTCTATCATCTTATCTATGTATCATGGATTATTGTTTGATGTGTTTAAAAAATGTTGAGGAGTGCTTGCTTATCCCAAGTGCAGGAGTCAAGTGTAGCAAAATAAACCAGTTTGAGTCTGGGTCGAGTCCATAGAGAGTTAGATTCAATTTCTTGGTTTTAATAGATTAGGTGATGACTTAAGACGACACTTATTATTAGGTAAATTTTAATCACCTTAGGTGGTTAAAAGGAAGGGAAAATCCAAATTTTAGTTTGCTTGAGTGATTTAATTTGGACTAAGATTAATTAAAACGACAAAGTAAAAGAAAAAAAAATAAAAGTCCAGTATTTAAAGAAAATAAAATAAGAACAAAACTTAAAATGCTAGAATGTAAAGGGCAGAATTTAAATGCGATATTGAGAGGCAATAAAATAAGGACAAAAATTAAAATGCTAAAATGTAAAGAACAGTATTTAAATGTGATATTGAATGTGCTTGGAATATGAAAGAACTTGACCCCAAACCAATTCCAATGATAGTATATTGGTGAGGAAATTTGAGTATGCTATTTATCTCGGCCTAATTACCTATCCCTAGTGGTAAAAGGCCAGAAGATTTAGCAATAAATTTAATGAAATGGAAGTGTGACTTTATTAGGATTAGAGATGAAAAGCTCTTCCTAACAAGACATGGAATCGGTGTTTAGGGATTTCAAGAAACAAGTTCATGAATCACTAACCGATTATAACATTGCTAGGAGATTCCAAATGATGAATCCCTATCAAGTATTTTCCACATGATCAATCTTATGATATGTAGTTTAAGATCGTAATATGCTCAACCTCCCTACCTCAACAAACCATTTTCATAGGTTTAGAGCCAATGAGGAGCCTAGCCTACTACCATATTAAGACTACCATGCAAATGAACAATACATGAATAAAAATTAATTTCCATTGAAATAAAACTTAATCTACTATAATAAATCGAAAGTGCGAAATTGAAAACTAATCTAAAGAAGATGATGGAGATGAAAGGGATGAGAGAAGGGGATGACCAAATTTAATTAAAAACCTACCGCTTGCAATGTTGAATTACAAGGTTACAAACACCAAAAAAAAAAAAAAAAAAATCTTCCAAATACTTTCATAAAACTCAAACTATGTCTAGAGAAATTTAGGAGAAGAAAAGAAAAAGAGACAGCAGAATTTTGTTTAGGTCTTCACACTTTTCCTACGGCTGGAAAATATCTCCTCTGTTTTTAACAGATTAGGGTTTAAATAGATGTAGAACTAGGGTTACAGCTTCTGGGCTTATTTGCCATGCATGGGCTTGGTTGGCTATGAGTTGGGCCTGCATGGGCGCTAGCAGGAATAGGCCCACGTAGATGCTGGATTGGGTAGATTTCTGGGACAGATTTGAAGCAGTTTTGGGCTTAGAGATGATAGAGTATGAAGATGGCTTCAACAAAATATTTTTAACTCTGAGTCTTCTTTCCAATGCAAAAAGAATCGCATCAATCCAAATTTTGAGTGAAAAGTTATGGTTGAAAAACCAAAGAGATGTTGTGCTGGGCTTTTCTGCTGGCAGCAATCTGGAGCGAACTTTGGTCAACATTTGACCTTCCAAAAAGCTGAATTTGAAGATGCATTCAACAGAAAAGTTATATATAGTTGAGTCTTCTTTCCAACAGTGTATAGCATAAGTCAAATTGACCTCTGTAGACAACTTTATGGCCGAAAAGCTAAAGAGGTGTTGCGTTAGAATTTTCTACCGTAACACTTCTTGGACTGTTTTGAGCTTGGGACTACTTCGTTCTTCTTGGCAGCCATGATAATTGATATTTTGCATTGAGATGGCCTTTGGGAGGTTATAGAAGACATGGTAACCTTTTTTTTTTTCCATGTTTTAGAACCTGAAACACACAAACGCCATTTAATTATAAGAATGAAATAATTAAGCTAAGGTTGGGTATTTTAATAAGTAAATACACGTAATTGGCATGTCTAAGAGATTAAAATCATATAATATCGCATGCCAATCAAGGAGCCTATCTATATATATAAAAAAAAAGAAAAGAAAAAATCTTGTCCTAGAAAAGGCTACTGGTGGGACCAGTGTGAAGACCCTTAATGACTCATTGATTGTTAAGGGAATAGATACCTACCCATATGAGCGTGAAAGCCGCCAAGACCTTGAAAGGGATTTTAGAAAAAAAAAATGGAAGTAAAATTGGCTCTTAATTAATTTGGTGCATCAAATTTAATTCCTGGAGCCGATAATTAGTTTGAGGGGGAGTTTATATGTGTACTTTGGTTGTAATCTCACACGTGCACAAGCATTGTCTTTTGATTTTATGGCTTAATTAATCTTATGACACAAACCTTGAAAATGTACATGGAAAAATGATTTACAATTCACTTAATTTTTGTTAAGCTTGAGTGATAAATTTACATACTATGAAATAGGTGGAGTAAAAGTTTTCCATGATGATGAATTTTATTTTATTTTATCTTCTGTGCACATTTCCATCCCTAAATAGGATTTTTTCAAGAGCCTCGTAGGGAGAGCGCCCCATTGAGCAAGAACTGCAGCCTGAGCATAGGGAGTGCGAGTGTGCGGCCTCCTATATATAAGGCCAGTCAAATGACGGTCTTCATTCCGTCTTCCTCGAACCAGCGACCATCCAGCTTCCTCCTCTCATTTGTGTCTGCATGCATGCATCTTAGGTAACTTTCTATTACCTCCTCCTCAATCATGTATAGTAGTTCTTAGTTCAGTGCATTTTTTCTCTTCACATCACGATTGGGTTGTTTTCTATCAAAATGTTGAAAAGACTTAGACTCATCTTCATCTTCATCTGGCAATAGATTCTTGAATCCAGCTGAGTTTAGGAATCTGTTTTCTAAAAGACCAGTTTTGATTGAAAGAAAAATAGTTCTTGATGATTTTTCTATGATTCGTTCTCTATTTGCAAAGTTAGGTTAGGAATCCATTACTGACATTTCTGCATCTGTGCCTACTAAATTGGTTCAAGAGTTTTATGCAAATTTTCATAACACTGATTCTGAAAATGCCTCCTTTAAAACATAGGTCAATCGTGTCCTCATTTCTGTTACTCCCGACATCATTGCATCCATTCTAGGGATTGAGCATCCTAGTATAGAAGAGAGACTTATTCTTTTCTATCCCACTCAGGACGGAGGGTATCCCTCCAAAGAAGAGTTAACAAACATCTTTAGTGTCATCACCGGGTCTCCTCCCGGAAGAGGTGAGACCTATGTTCATGGGCATCTTAAGACTGACCATCGCATGCTGAATTTTTTTGTGTCTACATCCATTGACCCCACATACACTATTCTGATGTCACCCTTCATCGTGGTCGTGTCATGTATACCATCTTACTGGGCCTTAAGTTTGATTTAGCCCTCTTTATTTTCTATCTTATGCTCACTTCCTAACAACTCAAACACACTAAAGATTCCTTGCCTTTTGGTGTTTTAGTCACCAAATTAATTCATGCAAATCATATTGAGTTGCCCTCATCTGGCCTTACACCACAGCCCCCACCCATTACCTGTCTCACTACCCGCAAGTCTGTTAGTCAGACCGTAGATGATACACTAGATGCTCCTACCAAGGCTGACACTTCCCGGAGCACCTATCCTTTCACTCTCAACTCCATGTCTCTATCCCTACTTCGACTTGAGGGGGAGGTTGAGAACATTAGAACTGATTAGACGGATCTTAGTGGACGCTTGGACACCATTGATGCGAACATCAAGGCGTTAACTGACCTTTGTACCACAAACTTCCAATTCTTGCACCAGCAGATTGATAATTGGGGTGCATTTCAAGATGAGGTATAAGATGATATTGATGACAATACTGGGTTTGGTGGTGGTCCTTTGGGCGGTGATGGTGACCCCGTTGACAGTGCGTACGTTGGTGGCTGCGGTGATTATGGCGCACCCAGCGGGAGTGGGTTCTTTTAATTTGCTACGGAGTTCATTTGATTTTATGTTTATGGATGTCTTTATGCTTGTATTTTTCTGTTTATCCCTTTATCTTTTCTGTATTTGTCATTTCCATATCAAACAGGGGGAGTCAATATTGGAATGTTATATTTGACTTGAACTTGGTGAAGTTATGTATATGTCCTTTTTGCAGCCTTTTTGAAGTATTTATGTTTCGATATTTATGTTTTTGTTATGCCTCATGATATCTTGATGAGTGTGTTGCGAGTATATGTAGAAATATTGGAAACACTTAACTTAAGTTTTGATATGGAATTGCCAAGGGGAGATTGTAAAGTATTTGGTATGGTAAATCCAATCAAAATCTTAACATAAAGATTAAAAAAAGATTGTAATGAATCAAGTTTCCAAAAAGGTCAAAAGTGCTAAAATCAAGTTAGAGTAAAAGTGTAATCAAAATAGAAGTCAATCAGGCTGATACGGATTACACGCGTAAAATACAGAAGACCACACAGGCAGGGCGCTTGGAGAGTGTAGCTCACTCGGAACTCACGGGTTCGCCCCTTTTAGCAAACCAATGAGGTCCATAGGCTGGGAGCAGGATGCACGAAGCTTCGACATTAAGGCGAAGGCACGGCATTGGATGCTCGAAAGATCGAGCCTTAAAGATTCTAAACGAATTTGCTTCCTATTGTGTCAATTTAAGGCAACTTTATGTAACTCTATATATATGTACCCAATCTAAATGAATAAAGTGACTTGAGGACCAAATTATAGAGATCTAGAGAGGTTTTGCTCTCGAGGGTTTCATATTCTCTCTGTAGCCATTGTTTGTCGAATTCTTTTTTTACTTTCTGTGTGAAGCAGAAAGCCTACTTATAGGGTAAGTCGAGTGATTCGAGCAAGATAGCGAACGGATTCGTGCGAGTGATTCGTAGAGAACTCAAGTAGGTTCTTGTAACCAGTTGATAGTGGGATTTGGAATAAGAGGCTTTTCTCTCTGTGAAAGGATTTCCTTATGATTCTTTGGTGTTATATTAGTTACTCTGGGTGTAATTGCATGATTTGATTTTTTTAGTTTCCTATCCAGATACAACCCCTTTAATGCGTTAGTTTGAAGCTCATACTTTTTAATGAATCCTACCCATGCATTCTAAAATTGTTCTATTGTCAAAGAATGATAAACTGCTGCATGCATGGTCCACCTAATTTTCTGATAGGTGTTGTATCCACTAATTTTTTCTGGCACTTATTTTATAATATGCCATATGCACCACCGATGTTGGGTGTTAGGATATACATTTTCTATAGCATTTTTCATTTCCATACATTGGTCAGTAATAATTGTTTCTGGAGCATAACCCCATATGCATATCATCCAAGTTTGAAATAAACATGAAAATAACTTTGTGTCTTCTTTAGAAATTAGCCTGCATCCCAATAAAGTGGATTAACCATGATGATTGAGGCCTACAAATGGAGGAAACGGAATGTTATGCTTGTTTACTAAGTATGTTGTATCAAAGGTCACAACATCACCAAACTTTTTATAAGCCACCTTACTGTTTGCATCAGCCCAAAATACATTTCGTAATCGACCCTTATCAACTAAATCCATTGCATAAAAGAAGTCAAAATTGTCAGCTTTCATTTTCATAAAATACAGATGCATTGCCTTAGTATCTCCCTCCATAATTTGTAACTATCGTTGCTTGTCCAAATAATTTTGGCAATCCTACTTAAGATATGGAAGCTTATCACATCCCACAGCCTCAATCTAAAGTAAGTCATAAGTCTTGTGCATTTTGATCCCGACTTATTCGATTCAAGTCTTCTTTTTGTGTGTTTATCAAGTTCTCTATTACTCTTGAAATACCTTACCTTTCTAGGGCTTTGTCCAAGATTCTGCTCCAAAATAATCCGATTTAACTTACGCCTTCCATTCCGATTTATAACAACCCTAATGTGAGTTGGACAATTAATTCTTGATTGTAGCCATGGTTTAACGGCGTTGCTTGCTTTCAGCGTCACCTTTCTAGCACGACTTAATGAAAGAGTTATATCTATCAACTTTCCATCTCTTCCATTTCTAATTGTTCTTTTTAACACAATAAAACCTTTTCCTTTAGCATATCTACAATAATATAGATAAGTGTCCTCCAATGGGTCGAATGTCAACCCCTCATTTGGTTCTTTAACTCTATCTTACAATTTTCTGTCACATATTTCCCATCCTGAGTAACATTTATCTTCTCGTGCACTTTGTTTGAAGGACTACTCGATACTCTTGCTCGCATTCACTGTCTCCACTCCAACCCTCTTCTTTTTTTCCACACTCATTGTTTGGAAACATTGCCAAATTAATAGATTCTGGCGACATCATATACCGAGGGAGGAGGCTTCGGCAAAGAGTTGTTGCAAGCATATGAAGTAAGACTGCAACCACAAACACACACATATATATATAATATATATAATATAAAAATATAAAAGTTAGTAAGATGGTTATTAAGAGAACACGAAATTAAAAAAATATTCGAAATCTTACTAAAATTCACATGCAGTTGGAAAATGTGTATATATATACTTGGCACCATTGCACACGCGATGCGTGTGAATTTTTTATTTTTTTTTGTTTTAATAATCAATAAAAAAATTTTATTTTTGCAAATTATGAATAGTCACTTATTTATTCTATTAATTTTTAATCAACCTTTTAAAACAATGTATATGATTTTTATTTTTATTTCATTTTACTTAATTTTACGCTAGTGCACAAGTGATACACGTGAATATTTATTAAATTTTATTTTAATATGTGTATATCATTAATTAATTTATTATTTTATTTAAAAAGAATTAAAAAATACCATCATACACATGGTGCACGTGAATTTTTATCAATTTGTTTTTTTTTAAAAACTATGTGTGTCATAATTAATTTCTTATTCCATTTAAAAGAATTTCTCAAATAGTGAATAACGAGTAATTAGTAACTAAAGGTATTTAAGCATATTATAAATAATTGAGGGACATTTAGACAAAATAAAAATATTATCTAAGTAGTTGGTAGTTAAAGAGTATTCAAGAAAAATAAAAAAATAAAAAGGTAAAATTAAGTAAATAACTTCTAAAAGTTTAAAAAATGACTTATACACCACTTTCAAATTATGAGTGGTTACTAGCAGTTAAGGGTCATTGACTGCTTCTAAATTCCGTACCTAAAAAACAAAAGAAAACAAAATCTCGCAAGTGTACGAGGGTCAATCTGAAATATAACCCGGTGAGAATCCGGGGTCGAACTCAGGGAAGTGTGATCTTTCAAAAATCTCTTACAAAAAAATTTATGTGAAAACATAGAATAGTGACTGAGTGAATTTTTTTTTTTTTTTTGATTTGAAATTGGTAGATGAATGTTTTCTAAATTAAATAATCAATAAACAAAAGTACGCGTCCTAATTCAATCCATGCATTAGTTTCAGTTTTTATACTCAAGATTTTCCCATGTTTTGACTCAATTCAAGTACAACTCGGTGTAAATGAATCGGATGATTTTTCTTTTGATTCATAAGAAAATATCGAGATTGAATTTGAATTTACTATTTTTTCCTTAAAATCATGAATCATGCCATCAGATTGAGTACTCTATAAACAAAGATTATCAACCCAGACATACAGAAGCAGGATCTTAACTATGATTCAAGTTTTCTAATTTATAGAAATAACAAACCAATTCCTAATATTCATTTTACTTTCATAAAATATTGAACTACAAATCACAATCAGAAAATCTTGATTTAGGAACCTAACTAAGCATTTGCATGAATTGGGATGAGTATAAGAATCTAGCTACTCATAACTAAAGAAAGAAAATCTTACTATGTTAAAACACATATAAACACAAAGATAAAATCTAAAATTGAAATTGAAATAAAATAAAAAACTTATAACGTAGAATCGTGTATTCAAAGATTGAAAGTTCTTCAAAACCCTAGATCTAATATCACAAAACCGAAAGAAAAAAGAATGGAAGGTGTAAAAAAAAAAATAATTAATAATCCTCCTTTCACGTTTCCACAGGTTACATATATAAAGGAAATTAAAAAAAAAAACTTTTCAGCTTCATGAAACGGTCTTTGCAAAAAGTCCAGGTGAAAGTTTCACGGACCCTTCGAAGGTGCCTTCGAAGGGTACTTAGCCTTCGGAGGGCCCTTCGAAGGGTAGCCTCGGACTTAAATTTTTTTCAGCTTTCTCTAATCAACCCTCTTCTGTCATACGAATAGGGCTTCGAACAAGGTACCCTTCGAAGGGTAAGGTCCTACTTTGAAATTTTTTTATCTTTTTTCTTCTTCACCTTTTATCGTGCGAAGGCATGTCCAAAGGTAAACACCCTTCACAAGGGCCTTCGAAGGGTCCTCTAGACTCGTCCTATCTTCCTTTATTTTTGTAACACTTTTATGCTTTTTTTTATTTTCTCACCTGCAATAGACAATATTTGATATAAGTGAGGGAATTATCTTCATTTACTCTTTTTAACCATTGATTAATCACATTTACACATAGATAATTTACCATTTTATGTGATTAATCACACCCCCCAACTTAAACCTTGCTAGTCCCTAGCAAGAATGCATCTCAAATAACAATTCAATTTCAAAACGTAACTTAATTGAGATCACTCAAAAATATGGTGAAGCAATTCTATCATACTTGTCAACTCAGACCATTAAACAATGACTCCCATGTGTAAAACCTTAGAATCACCGACACTTGCAAAACCCAAAAGAAATTGAATGTTTAATTCAACTAATCATCAAGCACTCATCAATCAAATTCAGTTCTCACTCAACCTTGCATCACTTTTCACTTTATAAGCTTTGACTGCAAACCTCACTCGAATTTCCCTCTCAAAAATGGATCACTCAAGGTTCACTCGTGGAAGGTATTTGATAAACAGAGTAAATGTGCAAGAAAATTCTAGTAAAATGCCTTCTGATGCCAAAAACGGATTATTCAATCAAAATTATGAATTAGCATAGCTTTATGATTAGAATGATTCATGCAAATGAGAAGTTAAATAGAAACTGAGCAAATGTTCTTAAAGAACCTCCATTGTGAACTTCATTTCACAATGAGTCTTCTAGGACTTCATTAAGTTTGTAATGGGGCTGGGGGGTGTAATGTGGTGCCAAGAAAAGAAATGGATATTCAAAATATGCCTTGGAATGTCCCATGAAAACCAATGCCCTTTACCTTCTTTTTTCCCTCATACTCTCTCCAATTCCCCACTTTGAATCTTTACAAAGGAAGCATAACCTTTTACTTATGAACAAAGTAATAAATCAGAAGTCAACTTTATTTTTGCTTCCATTTATCTTTTTTCAAATCCTTTTTTTTTTTTTGGCTCAAAATAACTACTCTATAGTAACTCACCCTTTTTAAGATTATGGAAAATCCAAGACATATGGGTTGGCTATGTTGTTCAAAGTTTGGGAAAATTGTATGGTTACGTACAAAGAAAAGATTTTTTTTTTTTTTGGGGGAAGATGCTCAACTTGGCTCCTATGGATTTTGTACAAGAGAAAGTTAATAAGGCTCAAAGATTCCAAAGATGGCCTCATTTCATTTCCCAAGATCCATTCAATCCTCATGAAATTCAATAAGATCATTCTCAATTCAAAAATATTGTGCTTCTCAACATGAATCCTAAACAAAAAAAAAAATGTAGAGCTATTGAAAGAGACGATGAAAACTTATTTTTAGAGTAAATGTGAATCACTCTTAAGAACGTACATGACTCAAAAGCTCATATGGTATAAATCTCCACTTTTAAGCAAGGTCAAAGTTTGCAAAGTTTAAGGAAAAACATCATAATCATGAAATACACCTGATAACTCATCTCCTATCATAAATCAGTCTCAATTGTAGTCACAAGTGTAAGCTCATAAAAATTAAACACATAAATTCACTACTTAAGGGCTTCATCAACCAATCATCATCTAATCATTCACCATGCATTTAAAAGTGAGCAAATTTGAGTCAAAGATGCATTTTCCATTAATTCCCAAAAAAAAAATGGCACAAACAAAACACAAATTTATTTTTTTAAATTTGTTTTCTTATTAAATAACACAAAACAGAACACAAAAACACATAGAACGTATTCACAAAACAACTAAACAAAAATCAAAGCATGCATATGCCTTCCGACACATTATCCTCAATGTGAGATGTACAAGCATTCCTAAGGACAAAATGAAAAAGTAAGGAAAGAATATACCTCGAAAGCTTCACAAAATCTGAAAAAAAATCTGCAAAAGAAAAGTAAGAACTCCAAAGCAAACAAAAACAAATTAGTAAATAATTCTCCTCCCCCCAACTTACATCTTGCAACAATTGTCCACAAAATCCAGTTAACTCATCACAAGTAGGGATTAAATAACTATATACTAAAAATAAAAGAAAATGAAATAAAATAAACAAATGTACATTACTATACAATGCCTTACATGGTATCAATCAAACTCAGGTGGATCCTCAAGATCCACAGTCTCTATCTCAGCCACCCAGTCATCAAAGTATGGCCTCAAACGCTGACCATTGACTTTATATAAATACCCATTCCTAGGATCCTCAATTTCACACACTCCAAACCTAGAGACATTTTTCACTACAAAGGGTCCAGTCCATCTAGATCTCAATTTTCCTGGAAAGAGGTATAATCTTGAATTGTATATTAGAACTTTTTGACCAACAAAGAATGACTTTCTCATAATGTGACGGTCATGAAGCTCCTTCATTTTTGCCTTAGAAATCTTTACATTTTCATAGGTATCATTTCTCAACTCCTCTAACTCATTTAGCTGGAGCTTTTTTGTTATGGCAGCATTCTCAAGATTCTCATTCACTTGTCGGATGGCCTAATAAGCTTGGTGCTCCATTTCAACAGGAAGGTGACACAGCTTTCCATAGACAAGTCTCTAGGGAGACATGCCTAGTACAATCTTATAAGCCATTCTATAGGCCCATAATAAATCTACTAATCGGAGTGACCAATCTTTGCGTGTGGGATTAACAATTTTCTCAAGTATTTTCTTCACCTCTCTATTAGCCAACTCAGCCTGGCCACTAGTCTGTGGATGATATGAATTTGCAACCTTGTGCACCACTCCATACCTTAAGATACCCATAGGCCGGTTGAAAAAAATGCTTTCCACCATCACTAATGATGGCCCGTGGCATACCAAAATGTGAGAATATGTTCTCTCTCAAAAATGTGATGACCACCTTGTGGTCGTTATTACGTGTAGGAATGGCTTCCACCTACTTGGAGACATAATCCACAGCTACTAGGATGTACAAGTATCCAAAAGAACTAGGAAATGGCCCCATGAAGTCTAACTAGGAAATGGCCCCATGGAGTCTATCCCCCAACAATCAAAAATATCCAACACCAAAATGGGGTTAAGGGGCATCATATTACGCCTATGAAGGCTACTTAGCCTTTGGCATTATCACAAGCCACACAAAAGATATGTAAATCCTTGAACATGGTGGGCTAATAAAATCCCGACTGTAAAATCTTTGCAGTGGTCTTTTTAGCAGAGAAATGCCCATCATAAGCTAGAGTATGAGCAAAAGACATGACACTTTGAATCTCATGATCTGGGATACATCGCCTAATGAACTTATTGGGACAATATTTAAAAAGATAAGGGTCATCCCAAAAAAACTTACGTAGATTACGCAAGAACTTACTCCTATCTACCTTAGACCAATGAGAAGGAATTTGACCCGTGACCAAGTAGTTTGCTATGTCGCTATACCTTGGGGTGTGAGTCTCAAAACCTATGCCAACATGTAAAAGCTGCTCATCAGGGAAATGTTCATTGATGGGAAGGTCAACAGTGTTCGACTCCCCAGATGGAAGTCGAGATAGATGATCAACAACCACATTTTCTACTCCTTTCTTATCTTGGATCTCCAAATGAAATTCCTGAAGGAGCAAAATCCATCGAATCAATCGAGGCTTAGTATCTTGCTTTGTGAACAAATACTTCAAAGCTGCATGGTCCGTGTACACAATCACTAAAGAACCATTCAAGTAAGATCAAAACTTATCCAAGGTACAAACTACAGCCAATAATTCTTTCCCTGTAGTAGTGTAATTCAATTGGGCTTCATTCAGAGTCTTACTGGCGTAGTGGATCACATACGGCTTTTTCTCTTTCATTTACCCCAAAACAGCCCCTATTGCGTAATCGCTAGCATCGCACATGAGCTCAAAGTGAAGGCTCCAATTGGGGGCCTGAATGATGGGTGCTGAGATCAACAAACCCTTAAGCTTGTCAAAAGCTTCTTGACACTGGGATGTCCACTCAAAAACAACATCTTGTGGCAATAGATTGCACAAAGGTTTTGCTAGGGCACTAAAACCTTGAATGAATCTCCTATAAAAACCAATATGCCCTAGAAATGACCTTACATCTCGGATTGTCTTAGGTGTAGGAAGCTTTTGGATATGCTCAACCTTAGCTTTATCGACCTCAATCCCTCTAGCCGAGATAATATGCCCTAGAACTATGCCTCATGTAACCGTGAAGTTACACTTCTCCCAATTCAACACCAAATTACTTTCCTCACATCTCTCTAAAACTCGAGTCAAATTCTCTAAACAAAGATCAAAGGTGTCTCCATAGACAGAGAAATCATCCATGAATACCTCAACTACACGCTCCACCGTGTTACTGAAAATACTCATCATACAACTTTAGAAAATGTCTGATGCATTGCACAAGCCAAACGGCATCCTTTTGTAAGCAAAAGTGTCAAAGGGACAGGTGAAGGTTGTTTTGGCTTGGTCTTCTAAAGACACCTCAATCTGATTGTATCTAGAATACCCATCCAGGAAACAATAGTAAGCTCTCCCCGCCACTCTCTCTAAAACTTGATCAAGGAAGGAAAGTGGAAAATGGTCCTTCCTTGTCACAGCATTCAACTTCCTATAGTCGATGCACGTTCTCCACCTAGTTTGAATTCGGGTGGGCACCAACTCATTTTGTTCGTTTTTCACCACTGTGACTCCAGACTTTTTGGGGACAACTTGGGTTGGACTTACCCTCTTGGAGTCAGAAATGGGGTAAATGATACCCACATCAAGCAACTTCAAAACCTCACCCTTCACACATCTTTCATGTTAATGTTAAGTCTCCTTTGGGTTGACGCACAGGTTTAGCCTCATCCTCTAAGAAAATTCTATGGGTACACACAAGATGACTAATACCATGCAAGTCAACTATAGTCCAACCTATGGCCTTCCCATGGTCTTTCAGCACATTTAACAACCTTGTCTCTTGATCAGAAGAAATTTATGATGAAATCACAACAGGAAATGTCTCTCTCCTAAGAAACAATACTTCATTTCACTGGGCGATGGCTTCCTTTTTGGATGCGGTGGCTCAACTAGTGAAGGGGCGGGCTTGGTTGGGGATGGCTCTATAGGTTCAAAAACTAGAGTCTATGTACCGATGGCCATGACATGTGCTGGACTTGACCCTAACCAAGACTTGACTTTCCTACTCTCCTCCATACTCTCAAAAGCATCGAAGAACTCATGCTCCTCACTATGCACCAAAGCTATTTCTAATGGATCCGCAAAATACTCCTTATTAGAATGTTCTGGCACCAAAGTTTGAATAAAATCTACTTCCCTCACATCCTCACAATCCCCCGGTTGTTTGGACACTCTAAAAATGTTCATTTCCACTATCAAGTTCCCAAAAGAGAATGTCATCATCCCATTCCTACAGTTAATCACAGTATTTGAAGTTGCTAGGAATGGTCTACCCAAAATCACTGGAACAAGTGGATTGGGACTTTGTGTTGGATGTGTGTCTAGTACTATGAAGTCAACAGGGAAGAGAAATTTATCAACTTACACCAAGACATCCTCAACTACCCCCTTGGCATTTTCACAAACCTATTTGCCAATTATAATGTCTCCCTAGTTGGCTTCAACTCTCGTAGGCCTAGCTCTTGATACACACTAAATGGTAGCAAATTCACATTAGCGCAAAGGTCAAGAAGAGCTGACAATTGAACATTAGAATCCCCTATGATGATGGAGATGGTTGGACTACCTGGGTCAGCAAGCTTAGGAAGTGCTTTCCATTGTACCACAGCACTGGCCTGTTCAGCTAAAAAGGCCTTTTCTTTCACACTCACTCCCTTCTTCATGGTGCAAAGATCTTTCAGAAACTTAGCATAAAGAGGGACATGTTTAGTGGCATCCTAAAGTGGAAGATTGATTTTCATTTGCTTGAATATCTCATATACCTCTGAAGTGAAATCTTTCTTGGTCTTTCCAAACCTGGTGGGAAAAGATGGTTTGATTTTCATATTTTCATCCTCAAATGTCACCATTTTCCTTAGATTTTTCTCATGCTTCTTTCCTCTTTCCTCCTCTTTCTTTTCTTTCTCTCCGCTCACAGAATTCTCACTGAACTCATTCTTTGGAATCGACTCCTGCACACTACCTTCCTCATTCTTTCCTAGTTCTCTCTCTTCCTCCAAAAATAGATCATTGTTCCTCACTTGCTCTCTCTCTTTTTGAGACTGCAACTCTAGCAACCTAGGATCATCAGGTTTCTCAACTACCTTACCAATCCTAAGGGTTATAACAGCTTTAACTTGCTCATGGGGTGGTGGTGGCTCACTAGATGAAGCTACATGAGGGTTAACTAAATTCACTCCTTGTGGGTTTTGCTTTGGTTAGGCTAGAAACCTACCTCTCTCAGGTGTACTCAGGGATTGAGTCAATTTAGAGAGTTAACTACGAATATCATCAAGTGCCCTATTGGTTTAATCCATGAATTTGTTGTTGTTCCCATTGATGGCTATTTGGGATTGCATAAACTGAATTTGTTGTTGTTCCAATGTCCTCTTAGGTTGTGAAGGGAATGGATTGGTAAGCTGAAGTTGTGGTGGTGCTGGTTGGACATACTGGGAATCATTCGTCCAAGAGAAATTAGGGTAATTTCTCCATCCAGGATTGTAGGTCTCAGCAAATGGGTTATTTTGAGGCTAATTTTGGCAAGGCCTCCTAAAGTTTAGTGGGTTTGGATTTGGGATAAAGGCTTGACCAAACATCACATTCCTAGTCATTCTCTGTGTAGGGCAATCCTGAGTGGCATGGTCATTATTCACATATCTCGCAGAAAGTGGGATTAGAGACACTACGAGAAACATTATTTACACTCTTCTTAAGCAAACTCCCTCCCTGTTTAGTTAGAACAGTGACCTTAGTACTTAAATCATCTGGCTCCCTAAGGACAAACTTCTCACTAGAAGTAGGGACATCTTTAGACTCCTGAGCTGGTAGTATGGTGGTTTCCCATTGTTTGGCATTTTCCGCTAAGAACTCAACGAAATCAAAAGCTTCTTCCGTCTCCGCCATATATATGAAAGAGTATACAATAATAATGTATTTGGTGAATCAAATACCTTAATCTCCATTGCTCATGGTGGAAACCAACTGCTTGTAATTCAGAGACAGCGAGTTGTAAAAGAAGCTTACAATTCACCAACTCTCAAATCCATGATGAGGATAGGAGTTCAACAACTCTTTGTTCCTCTCCCAAGCCTAATAAAAGGTCTCAGATGGTTTACAAGTGAAATTCATCATTTGTCTCTAGTATGATGTAGTCTTATGATTTGGGAAGTATTTTCGTAGAAATTCAGATTGCATTTCCAACCATGGTCAAATTGAACGAGGTCGGAGAGAGTTAAACCAGGACCATGCTTTGTCTTTTAAGGAAAATGGAAACAACCATAGCTGTACCATCTCCCCTGTGCAATTTTACTCCATGAAGTTGCTATAAACATCCTCAAAATCCTTAATGTGCAGGTAGGGATTTTCTGACTCCATACCATGAAAGGTCGGAATCAGCTGGATCATACCAGGCTTAAAATCAAAAGCTGGTTGATTTTCTAATAAAACAATGCACGAGGGCGTGCTTTATCTTACAAGATGTAGGTGTACAGTGAGTTCGTACATTGTTCTACCCTTGTGCTTGGATGGGCAAGTCACCTCCTGCATTGTTATTAGCCATCGAAGTAGATGAAGTGAGTTTACTCGAATCGTGAGTGGGGGACAATTTGAAGGTCTGTTCAAAATCTCGTCTTAAATCACGTCTAAGGACACGACCAGAACGTAGAAGCATCCATAAACAAAATTTAAATGAAAAAAAAAAAAAAGAAAACTCACTTGATTGAAAACCAGGAAGAGTTAGGGTGCAGAAGTGAATCAAGGCTTTCACAATTTCCTCTCCAAAGATCCCCTCAAGACACTATCACTTCCCCGGTAATAGCACCAAATTATTGATTACTTCTGAATTCCGTACCTGAAAAACAGAGGAAAACAAAACCTCACAGGTGTACGAGGGTCAATCTGAAATATAACCCGGTGAGAATCCGGGGTCGAACTCAGTGAAGTGTGATCTTTCAAAAATCTCTTACAAGAAAATTCATGTGAAAATGTAGAATAGTGACTGAGTGAATTTTTGTTTGATTTGAAATTGGTCGATGAATGTTTTCTAAATTAAATAATCAATAAACAAAGGTACCCGTCCCAATTCAATCCATGCATTAGTTTCAGTTTTTATACTTAAGATTTCCCCATGTTTTGACTCAATTCAAGTACAACCCGGTGTAAATGAATCGGATGATTTTTCTTTTGATTCATAAGAAAATATCGAGATTGAATTTGAATTTACTATTTTTTTCCTTAAAATCATGAATCATGCCATCAGATCGAGTATTCTATAAGCAAGGATTATCAACCCAGACATACAAAAGAAGGATCTTAACTATGATTCAAGTTTTCTAATTTATAGGAAAACAAAACCAATTCCCAATATTCATTTTTTTTATAAAATATTGAACTACAAATCACAATCAGAAAATCTTGGTTTAGGAACTTAACTAAGCATTTACATGAATTGGGATGATTATAAGAATCTAGCTACTCATAACTAAAGAAAGAAAATCTTACTATGTTAAAACACATATAAACACAAAGATAAAATAAAAAACTTACAACGTAGAATCGTGCGTTCAAAGATTGAAAGTTCTTCAAAACCCTTGATCTAATATCATAAAAATTGAAAGAAAAAAGAATGGAAAGTGTAAAAAAAATAATAATAATTAATAATCTTCCTTTTAAGTTTCTGCAAGTTACATATATAAAGGAAATTAAAAAAAAAAAACTCTTCAGCTTCTTGAAACGGTCTTTCCAAAAAGTCTACGTGAAAGTTTCACGGACCCTTCGAAGGTGCCATCGAAGGGTACTTAGCCTTTGGAGGGCCCTTCGAAGGGTAGCCTCAGACTTTAATTTTTTTCAGCTTTCTTTAATCAACCCTCTTCTGTCAAGCGAATAGGGCTTTGAACAAAGTACCCTTCGAAGGTGCATTCGAAGGGTAAGGTCATACTTTGAAATTTTTTTTATCTTTTTTTCTTCTTCACCTTCTATCGTGCGAAGGCATGTCTGAAGGTAAACACCCTTCGAAGGGTCCTCTAGACTGGTCCTATCTTCCTTAATTTTTGCAACACTTTCATGCTTTTTTTTCATTTTCTCACCTGTAATGGACAATATTTGATATAAGTGAGGGAATTATCTTCATTTACTCTTTTTAACCATTGATTAATCACATTTACACATAGATAATTTACCATTTTATGTGATTAATTAGTCATTAATGGTAAAAACATTTAAAATTACGGGTGGTTAAGAGCCATTAACAGGAAAAAATAAAATAAAAAAGCTTCAAAAAAAAAAGTTTCCTAAAAAAATGGCTTCACCAAATCTTGGTGTTTACCTTATCATAGTATAGACATAAAGAGAGAGAGAGTGTGTGTGTGTGTGTGTGTGTGTGTGTGTGTAAAGAATGTAGAATTGAAAATGTAAGAAAATTATTAGGGTTTTTCTCATATATGTATATAGTTTTAATTTTTACTTTGGCCTTTTTTGGAATATTAGGACTACTAATGTCACACCCCTAACTTTTTCTGTCTGGGACAGACAGGATGGCAATTTGGGAAATAATTTAATAAAGAAAACCCAATCCAAGGTCAAGTCATAATAAAATAAGAATCATCAGAGCAACTAATACGTCCCTCATTCCCATTTTAAAGAAAGCAAACCACATCAATAAAATAAAAGATGACGTCACACCCCGGTGATACAATCCAAGGCTTATCTAGTCAAACAAATATTACATGATACTATTTCGTAATAAAATAAGTCTGGGACCCACACTCTTGGTCGCACAAATAATAATACAATAATTTCATGTTGGAATAGGTGACATAGTAATAATGCCCTTCGGTCTTAGCTCAACTCAGAGTGGTTATTTCCTAGTCTCGAGAGATCACCTATAATAAGGATAGGATGAGCTAACTTGCCCTGTAGGTAGAACATGCTAGTGTGTACGAGTGAACAGTAATCATTCTATGCTATCGATCATAACAATCTCCATAAGAATATAATATAACAATACTCATGTTATGATGTGCAACATGAAATGCAATAGCCAATGCATTTTCTAATCTCCATCTACCCCCAATCTTATCTGGGACGGGTGATGCTTAGCATAAAGCACACGGGGTCACCAACCACACTGCTTACGCTAACGGCAACGTATATCTTAATATATATATATATATATATAGCTACTTATCTCAAGCAGATCCGGTTGCAGATCGGGAAGAATCTCATATCAATATCATATAAATTAAGTCCCAACTCCTGATGACTAATTTCTAGTCATATATATCTACTGAGAATCATCCGGTATATTAAAATTTCATTTTATCGTTTTTCTCAAAAATACGGAACCCGTCCTTACGTATGAATCGTGCCTCAGCACTTTAATAATATTACCATGGCACTCTCGGCCAATCAATTAACACAATTCATATTCGGATGAAAACCCCCAGCCTGATGCACATGATATGCTCCATCATGCATAATAATTATCCTTAGTAATTTCTCAACGTAAAATAAGCACACTTTAAGCTGTCAAGCTTGCATTTTTCTAATATTTTTCCAATTATATAACTTCAATTGTAATTTCCCATAAACCTAGGGGCATAATGTCAATTTCTAACACTTTTAGGGACAAATTCATAATTTTCCCGAAATCTTGGGGCCATTTTGTAATTTTCTAAATGTTAGGGGTAAAATTATAATTATTCAAAATTTTAGGGGTCAACGTGTAATTATTCAAAACATTTGGGGTCCCCTATGTAAATATGCAAAATATTTTCCCAACACATTTTCCATTGAGCCACTCTCAACCATGGTGCTGAATCGCGAACTGAATTTCTACTATCAGTCAAATTTCAATCACTTCATGTAACATAAACATACCAAAATTCTTTACAAATCATTTATGTAATTATCATGACCCCTACAACATATAGAATACAAATATAAGTCCCACCTACCTTAGATCTGAAAAGAGAGTGAGAAATGGAAGCATTTGTGTTTTGGATTCCAAACTTTAAACCTGATTTCTCCCACCTCGAGCGAAATTATGTGAAACAGACACTGCCACGATGTTCACGGTGTCAAGAACTATCCGGGTCGGCCTTCCTTCTTTTCTAGAACCCACTTTTTCTCTCTACTTTCTCTCTTCTCTTTCTCTTTTCTCCGTCTTGTCCCGCCTTCTATTTTTCTTCTTTTGTTTCTTCTGCTGGCAGCCCCCCACGAGGAGAAGAAAATAAAAAGGAAGGAAAAAAAAAGAAAAAAAAGAAAAGAAAGAAAAGAGAAAAGAAAGGAAAAAAAAAGGTTGGGCTTTTGTCTCAGTTATCCAACCCAATATCAATTCAAGTTAAGTTCAGTCCAGGGAAAAATAAAATAATTTATCCACTATCATTTAAAAATTTTTATTGACCCAAAATAATACATAAATGGTAAAAATTTAATACTTGCTAAACTTTCTATACCTTTGATAAACTTGCTAAAAAGGTGATAGCTCGGATGACTGCCATATGGCTCCTTACTAGATGAATGCCACGCATCTAAACACCATCTTTCCAATATTTATTATTTATGTTTTTTATTTTTTATTTTCTGCTGTCATTTTTTTCTAAAATAAAAGTTGAAACATTGTTTGGAAATATAATTTTGTTTACAATTATTAATTTTTATCATAATAAAATATTTAATTTTGTAAGTTTTTTGACAAATTTGAATTTAATAAATATATTGCATATTGATTTTGTTTAATTTAATTATTTATAAAAAATAATTTATCTAGTAAACATAAAATATATTAAATCATAATTTAGCTGTAGTATTTATTAAAAACAAATCAATAAAACATATTTTCTAACAATTTAAATAATTTAATAGGATATTTGTTAAAAATAGTTTAATAAAATATATTTCAAATTTATTTTAGTAACGTATTTAATTTAATTTAAAATGTATTATTTATTAAAAATAAATTAATAAAATATGTTACATATTAATTTAGTTAATTTAATTATATTACTTATTAAAAATAAATTTGATTTAATAAAATATTTGAATAAAATAATTCATTTTAATATAATGTAACAAAAATGGAAAAAGTCTTAAAATTAAAACAAAATGTTTGTAATCCAAGAAAAAAAAAAGAGTTAAAATATATTTATTTTGGAAACAAAAAAAAAAATGTGAACAGATTTAACATAAATACAGGTTTCTATTGCCAATTTACAAAATTTTGAAGACATAAACCGAATAACAGAAAAGGAAAACTTTACCAAAACGGGCTTTTATTAGTAATCACCCAATAACTTTGATATCAATTCATTGTTATAAGATATATACATATACATCTATATATATCTGAACTCTTTTAGCAATTGGAAAGTTATAACTTGTTATGTTTGTAATTCCTTCGGGTAAAATCCATCTAAAAATAAAATCATACGTGCAAAGGAAATTTGAGATAAGAGTACCTGAGCACTTCTGGCAACTTATAACTGAGAAAAGTGGTATTTATTGCTTTGGGGTTATCCTTCGTATGATCACTAAACAACAGTCAACAAGGTATTTTATTTGGACAAAACCTGACTCTCATAACGGTCTAGCTATGGATGTATTTCATTTATTTTCCAGAAGATCCACTGAGGTTTTGTTTTATTAGAGTTCTCAAAGTACGAGTGAAGAAGAAAGAATGGGATACTGCGACTTCCCAATCAATGAAGCTATTCATGCACAAATTTTGTCATTGAAAATTGTGTTATGGCCCTTATGTGCTGGACTAGTTCATTTAATAAAGGAAGTATTTTTATTAGATTATGAAAATATATGAAAAAAGTAGAAGAAGAATAATGTGGTGATGGTGCAGTTGTAATTCAAATAAATATTTATGGGTTTATTATTTCCAAATGACAGAAAAACCACCACTACCGTTCCACATCATTTTGGTTATATTTTTTGGTTTACTTTTTAAATTGTATAACATCATCCGAAATAAGCAGAACCTGAATAGAAAAAATTATTTTAAGTATATATGTTCTCTAGTTTATCCTTGATGGGCTGATATTCATTTAATATTTATGTATGTAATCAAATATTTACATAGAATATTAATATATCTATTAATTAGTTTGGTATTTATATCATGATATTGTATTATTTTTTCATTTTATCATAGAGCTTATATTTGATTTTTACTCCTACACCTTTAAACGAGTCAAATTACTTATATACAATCTCAGTTTAAGTTATTAAAAGAAAATAGTTGAGCTTGGACAGACTTTGAATTTCTCAATAGGTATACTGGAATAGTTATATCAAAGTATGGGCTCAAAATAAGTATACCAAATGGTATGTATTTCTATTTTTTATTTTGTGTTTTATATTTTAAAAATTTCAAAATGAGGAAAACAGAAAACGCATTTAGTTTGATATTTTCTGCTTTTTATGTTTTGAGATTTTCCTTATTTTGAGTGGAAAATGTTCAAAACATTTTTTTGTCATTTTGCATTTCATGTATAAACCCATTTTCTATTTTTTAAAATAGATTTCGAAAATACAAATAAACAAATATGTTTGAGCTGGTTTCCTTATTTTCAAAACTACAAAATGAAAAATAAGCTAAAAAAAAGTATACCAAATGACACCTTAGCAAGTGGAATGTGAACACAATTTATGTTTCTTTTATATGGGAGTCAAATTTAAGCAAAATAAAAATTAAGTGTTATATTTTTCACATCTCTCTCCCTTATATTTTCCCTTTTTAATTTCCAAATTGAATTGTTTAATCTTAGTAACATCATTAAATGTTCAATTTCCGCAATGATTAGTGTTTGTAGGTTTTTCATGTAAAAACTACTTTTATCTGAAGCAATAGTTTTTGAGTCTCCTAAATATATTTTCAACTTGTTCATTCATCATGATTTTCATCTTCGTACTTTTAGTCACGTATTTTATGATGATGTTCCATTTTTGTCCACACACCATAGGTCCTCTTAACACATATTGTCCGTTTTGAGTTTGGTTAGTTGCTTCCCAAAGTGTCAGATATTGTCTACTTTGGGTTTGGTTAGTTGCTTCCTAAGGGATCACATATCATGGTACTGCTCCTACAGAATTATGCTTAAACTTGAGTTCCCACTAAATCCAGAAACCTCACAACTTGAAAATGCGTCGTGCTAGGGGGAGAGGTAGAGGGGCTTGTAAGCTTTCTCAACCCTCAACTCCTTTCCAATGTGGGACAGTTGTGGTATTATCAGAGCCCCCCCAATCGAGGACTGAAAGACTAAAAATGGTAGGCTTGTGACCCTTTTGATTCCCCCAAACGGTGCCGAATGATGAAGATCCATTTTCTGAAGAATTGGGAATGGTAGGCTTGTGACCCTTTTGATTCCCACAAACGGCGTTAATCGATGATTATCCATTTTTGTTCACACACTGTAGGTCCTCTTGGGAGATATTGTCCATTTTGAGTTTAGTTAATTGCTTCCTAGGGGATCATCTATCTTGATACTACTCCCACTAGAGCACGCTTAACCCTAGAGTTACTACTGAACCCAGTACTCTCACGGCTTTAAAATGCGTTGTGCTAGGAGGAGCAGTATATGGGCTCATAAGCTACCTTAATGCTTAATTCCATTCCGATCTAAGGCTAAGCATGCTCTACTGGGAGCAGTACCAGAATAGGTGATCTCCTAGGAAGTAGTTAAGTAAACCCAAAGTGGATAATATCTCAAGAGGGCCTAAGATGTGCAGACGAAAACGAATCATCATCAATTGGCACCATCTATAGGAATTGAAAGAGTCACAGGCCTGCCATTTCTAGTTCCTCAATCCTCGACTGGGGGGCTCTAATGATACCACAACTATCCCACATCGGAAAAAAGTCAAGGGCTGAGGTAGCTTATAAGCCCTTTTACCTCTCTCCCTAGCACGATGCATTTTAAAACTGTGAAGGTATTAGATTCAATGAGAGCTCTAGGATTAAGCGTGCTTTAATGAGAGTAGTACCAGGATGGATGACCCTCTAGGAAATAACTAACTAAGCCCAAAGCAGACAATATTTGCTAATGAGGGCTTACGATGTACGGACGATAATGAAATATCATCATTTTATATTTTAGCCTTGCATTCCACGTGAATCAAATGATTATGGGGTGATTATCTTTTTACTCCCTGTACTTAAGGTAAAAATTTCTTGCACCTCTCGAACTTTAAAAACTTAAAGTGAAAACATTAAAAGTATCCATTAAATATAATGGTTTTGACTATAATTAAGTTAAAAGTTGCATTTATATTCTTTATACTTTATATTATCTATACTTACACCCCATGATTCTATTTAGTTTTTTATAGGTATTTTTGTGTTACCACTTGAAAATTTAAGGCCGTTTACACCTTCAGTTTTGCCTAAAGTATAAGGGATACGAATGTAGGTTTTTAAAATTTTAGGGTTGTAAGTGATTTTGCCCTTAAGTACAAGAGGTAAAAAGAAAATTATCCCAATGATTATATATTTATGATAACGTTAATTATTATAATTCTAATTTTGTGTAAATTAATGAATTTGAGACTGGCGAATTTATGACCTTGAGGGTTAGCTCAACTGACAAGACTTTGGGTTTGCTCTCTAGTGGTTACTAGTTCGAGTCTCCTCAGCGCCACTAGAAGCTTACCTGCTCTTAAATTCAAAACTCCTAGGGGTTAATCGAGGTGCGCATAAGTTGGCTCAGATATTCTTAAGTTTCATAAAAAAAAAAAAAGTAATCGGCAAATTTGTTCAAGTAGTTGGCAGATTTTGTTTACCTAATTTATGGGTCATAACTTGTTTTCACATAGTAAATGCAAAATGGTCAAAAGTTGTTTTAGGACTTTTTGCCTTGAAATATGAAGAATTCTCAGATACAAAAAAAAAAAAAAATTTGTCAAACGAGATAATTATTTAATATTCTTAAAATATGAATCTCAAAACAAAAAATAAAAAACGAACATAAACATAAAGCAATAAAATAAAAATGCAAACTAAATGTCACTGCACATGCTTAGACTTTTGGATGCTCTTTTTAAGGGATGATAGATAACCAAGAAGTTTTTAGCAGATTCCTTGGGAAGATCCACATGGATTAAATACCAAATTGAAGAATTCCTCCATAAACTCTAAAAGTATACATTGCGTTGTTAATTTGAAGCTCTACCTGAGCTTGTCCAATTTCATCATATGGCCTCGACACACTAGTTATCCCCGTTTTGCTACAAAGTCCATATATATGACTTGTAAACAAACATCTCATAACTTAATTTTGGAAAACTATAGTGATAAATTAACAACCAGAATCAAGTAAGAGGTATTGCTATTATTAATATATTTCTTCAATGGAAATTGCATAAGTACCCTACACAGCACGTGATTGTTACAATAAGAAAGACCTCCATGTCACTGTCACCAACGACGAGTCCTAGACCAGTTTAAGCAACTTCTCGATCTTACCCCACATGGAACGGAATCAAAGCTCTAGGCTATGATACCATCGCCCTCATTAGGGGTTCCCTGGGATGGAAGTATAACACAGGTTGCTTGTCTTATGAGATAACATCGATAATATGATCAATGACTCTTGCTCTGGTATCGACTACTGATTGCTTCGAATAAATGCAACTCAAATTACCTCCCAAGTGCAAGAGGATATAGTGTAGTTTTACCTAGTGAGACCGGGATCATATTCTTAGGAAACCTACGATTTCGAAATCAATGTTTTCTAAGTTATACTATATTATATTTTCCAAGCGCAGAAAAGTCAATTCGGTTGATTGATGGGGTTTTGGGATTTGATTTCAAAAGTTATCGTATAGCAGTCAAATTAAATACTTTAATTAATAAATTAAGAACAAATATTCTAAGTAGAATCCAAATAAATTTTATAGAAACAGTAGATTGAACTAAAGTAAACGATACGAATAACGTTTAGCATAATACAATTAAATATCTTGATTCAACTTACAAATCCGCGTATTTTTTTATTATTAATCTGAATGCTAGAATTCAAACCATCTAGCAACTTTATCCTTTAGTGAGAATGGAAAAAGTCTCAAGAAGACTAGGTCAATGGGATAGTTTTGATCCTTAAAAGTTACATAGATGTTCTTAAAGCGAGTTAGGTGATCATAAGGATTTCAAACTCCATACGATAGAAGGTTAGAAGCAATTATAACTTCCCAAGTTTAAAAGTAAAGGCTCTCTAGTTCTCTAACCAAAACTATACAGGACTTAGGTATATGCTTGTCCTATTGAAGACAATCTCTCATGGGCCTCGCAAAAGGTGCTTAAGGTTGACCATTAGGACCTTCTAATTGGCGTACACCTCCAGTTGGGAGATTTGCCATTTCAGGTGTGAAAGGGTTTTAACTATCAGCTAAGGATTCGAAAGGTTTAAAAAGTGGGTTGAGAATACTAGAATGATGTAGTCTACCTAATTCCCCTCAAATCCAAGTGCTCATACACAGAGAGATGGATACTGTTGCTTCGAAGAGTAATGCACTGTATTAAGGAATAAAACGTTTTTTTTTTTCACCAAAAAAAAAGGAAGAACGACGAACTTCTAACTTAGATTATTTAAGAAAGTTGGTAAATTCTTAACTTCCCTGACAATGGTGCCAAAAACTTAACTACTTTGAATAAATGCAACTAAAATTAACTTCCAAGTGCAAGAGAGTGCGATACTTTTTAACCTAGTGAGGCCAGGATCGTATCCTCAAGAAAAATGGGGTTTTCCAAAATCCATGTTTTCTAAGCTATAATATTCTATGTTTTCCATGTGTAGAGAAGTAAATTCATTTCAATGATGGGGATTTTAAGATTTGATTTCAAAAATCAAATTAAATACTTTAATTAATAAACTAACAATAAATATTCTAAGTAGAATCTAAATAAAATTTAAAAAAAAAAAGTGGATTGAACTAAAGTTAAAAAAACGAATAAAGTTTAGCAAACGGCAATTTAAATATCTTGATTCAACTACGAATCCGCATAGGTAATTTATTATCAATCTGAATGCTAGGTTTTTCTCAGTTTAAAATTCGTGGTTAGGAAAAGTAAATTGGAAACTGTAATCATTAAAATAATTTTCCAAATCACAGTTCTAATTTTACGTTTAGGAAATAAAAACTAGAATGATATCCTGTTAGGAAATAAAAACTAGAATGAAACCTAGAAATTTTATTCATAACTTGAACGTGTCTACAGAATGATCCTTGAATCTAATGCAACAAAAATAGCAAACTAGCATGTGAAAGAATAAAAACTAAACCCTAACTATGAGAAAAATAACTAAGGCAGTCTTAATATCTGTGCATGGAAGTGTATTTATATGCAGCAAACCCTAAAAATAAAATGAAAGTACGAAAATCTTCTAGACTGCATCGCTAAAACGACAAGAACAAAAATCTTGTCTTTACGAATTTAAAATTTTTCTAAGTATGGAATTAGTTAGCTACTGGAAAATGGCATCCAGATGACGTGATGGCATCCGGATGGTGAAGCCAAAAGTTTTCTTTTTTCGTTATTTTCTCCAATCACTTCCATTGTCGCTTCGCTAATATCCGTGCTGAATGTTTTAGTGTTCGAACTTAGACGGTAGAGACACTTTCATCCTTTTTAGCCTTGATAATCTTGTTATTTTCTATTATTTCTTTACATTTTAAAACAATAAAACTATTAGACTTCAAAGTAGATAAAATCTCTCCTAATTGATCGATGAATGAGTGTTTTATGACTTAATTTTGAGGCTTGGAATTACACTTTTCAAGTGTAATCACACTCCCCCCAATTTAGGCTTTGCTAGTCTCTAGCAATGAAATGTCCTAATTAAAACTACCCACAAATTGCAAAACTAGTCTTAAATCAAATGGCAATTAGTTAGAAGAATGTTGTGGATTAAATTCAGTGAAAGGCAAATGATATTACTCAAAAATCAGATAAACCTTTCCATGAAATATCAAACTTAACCAATTTCAATCGTTTAAACTCAAATGTATTAATTCATATCATTTACTCAAACCAATTGCCAAATATAACTTAAAAACTGCAACTTTGGCTCCAAATTTCTCTAGATTGCTTATTTAACAAATAAATTCCCTCTGAAATCAGGTTTCACTCTAGGTTCATGGTAGAACACCAAGACAAGTTTATGCAATGAACCTCAACGAATCATGGAATAATGAAAATATAAATATGAGTGATAATAGCTTCATGGGAGAATGTACTAATGCATAAATCAATATACTTTATTTGATCACACAACTTAAATCAATATACTTTCAAAATGTCTTTCCCCTAAATCCAATAGGTCTTTTAAAGAATTGTAGCTTGGCCAGGGGTATTCATTAACAAATGGAGGATAGGGAATTCAAAGTGCATGTCTTGGGGATTAAAAGAATGAAATGTTTTTGCATTTCATTCCTCCTCCTAAATTTTCCTTTTTTTTTTATTTTTACTTTCTCATATTCTCAAAATTCAATACTTGAAGCTTTATTTCTTCTTTTGTTTTTCTTTTTCTTTTTTATTCTTATGAAAAACCTATTCAGCATCATCGTTTGCAAAAGATTTAACTAGGTGACTACACTTGAGAGCCATCTATTATTGGTATCTATTTTGATCATGGCTCATTAATTTTGAAGACTTTGGTCCAACCTTAATTTCAACTCTCCCCTTCTATTTCTCATCATAATTTGCACTAATTCCCTATGAAAATGCGACGATTAGCTTATGTTCATAGTCAAGGGAAAAGGGCCTTTATATTGAGGTTGAAACAAAGAAAATATATCATTCTATTTTATTTTATTTTTTTTATAAGGCTTCAAGTTGATTCTTATGACAAATATAGTCAAAGAAAAGGGAAAAAGGCTCAAAGTAATCAAACATGGCCTAATATCACTCTAAAAGCTAATAACATCTTTACCAAGCATTAACCCCAGTGCATAAAACAAACAAAGTACTTTGTGCATTTATACCAAAGAAAAATAATGTTATGAAGCTATAGAAAGAATAGAGATGAAAGAAATTGAAGATTTAATGCAATCTCACACTACTAGAAAAGTGCTTTTTGGCTATTAAAGTTTGTGATTACAACCAATTTCCAAGGTTAAAAAATATTATGAGTCACTGCTCAGCAAAAGGCGTAACCAAAAAGGGAACCAAATATTTAATAATAACAATTAATATTCAAGTCATAGCAAAAAAGTTATATGACTCACCAATTTGGAACTACTTTAATTTTTTTGTAGGCAATAAGTTTTTGACTTTTATATCTTGACTACGACTCTAATTTTATGATAATCAATAAATTTTTGGTTTCCATATTTTGACTATGGTTTTAAAGCAAAAGCCTTAATTAATTTTAATATACCTTTTTAGGTTTTTCATGTCCAAACAAGCCCTTGCTGTCTCACTCCCCCGTGTTCTCTCTTACTCCCCGCGTTTTCTCTCTCACTCTCCCCGAGTCCCACTAAAAATTTTTGCACCCCTCTATCCGCTCCTCTGTTTTTCATTCCAGAGAGAGAAAACCCAAAATGAAAAGAAAGAGAGAGAGAGTGCGACAAAGGAAAAGAGATGCCTTTGCTCTGTCCGTCATCTACATAGAGAGAGGAGCTATTGAGAGAGAGGATATACATATGTCTAGGGCAAATCTAGAATTTTCAGTAAGGGGGCATTAGACACTAAGTATCCAAGAAGAGGATAACAAGAAGAGAATAACAAGTTACGTCGAGATTAAGTGTAGAAGAGAAATAATATAATTTTTTGGGAGAGATAAAAGTATTATTAGACATTAAACTAGTAAATACATTTTTCACAATTTAATGATTCAACTGGCCGTAGAAACTAAGATTTAGGAATGTCTATCGTTAATATTAAGTTTTATTATTTATAGAATTTATTATGTTATATTTTTTTATGTTATGCACAGAAGTATTTAATGGTTTGGTGGGAGAATGTATTTTATTTTATAAAAATTACTAGGATTTGACTCTTATATAACAACCAAGTGGTTTAGGTCACTTGGGCAGGACTTTCAGTTTTCTTACAGCTTTATTACAAGAGGTTGGGAGTTCGACTTCAAGGACAATTCTTGGATAGTCTCTCGGATTGTCCATTAAATTGGAAGTGTGTCCGTGATTGACTTGGAGACAAGAGTGCAGGGACGTGTGCCGGTTTTTCAAGGAATTTCGATCCTAACAAAACCCGAATGGCCTATACGTGGCTTCTTCCCGTTAAAATTTTTGAGTTAAATTTAATTTTTAAATAAAATTTAAATACCTTAATTTTAAATTAATTTAATTTTTGAAATAAAGTTAAAATTTTAAAAGTATTTTGGTAATTTGTTAAAAATCCAGGATCACTTACCTGTTGTCTTCACACGTCTCCGTCCATTCTCATGTATATATAGAGAGAGAAGATAGGGATGAAATATGGCGGATTTGGAGGCGGTCGGGCGTTGTGAAATCTGAATATGCAATCACAATCTGATCCTCCTTTTGGCATTTGATATAAAATGGCGACACCATTGACGGGGCTTCAGCCTCGGGATGGAGGAGTGGCCGTAATGGCGAATCCTGTGAATCAGCTTGATCAGTCGAGCAAGCCTTGTGTGAAGAACTCAGCCCTAAAATTAAGGCCCTAAGGCTAATTGAATTTTCAGTTTTATTTCTTTGTTGAATCTAGTTATTATGAAGAATTTAAGAAATTTTAGGGCTCTGATTTTCTGAAGTCGTTTTGTGTTTGTGTCTTCATTTTATTTGTTTTAGCTTCTCTATATGATGATACCTTTAATGTGTTGCAAATTGGAGAGTCCTTAAATAGAGATGCTGCTGACTACTGAATTCTCGCACGTTGTTCTGGTTCACGTGTTCTAATAGTGAGCATTCGAACAATTTGAAAATCTTACATTTCAATTAGCTTAAGATGAAATGTGTGGGAATGCATCTGGAATTCTAAGAAATGCATTTAAGGAGAAATGATGGATATGCTCGACTGAAATCCCAATTAACTCCAGACTTTCTGTGCTGGCAGAAATAATTTTGCCTTTGCATTGTTATGGGGGCTTAAAATTCTGTGTTGTATAATGAATTATTTTACAGAAATATTATACATGTGGAGTAGGCTATATTCATGAGTTACAATTATTTGGCAGGAGCTGCTGAATTGGAGCCATCATGGGCTCAGGTTTTTTAATAGTTTACCACTTGGACGTGATTCTTACTTCATCGGTAGTGTTCATGTATTATAAAATTCTGAGTTGCGGCAAATTTTCAGAGCATGGAGGTGTAGGGGACTAGGGGAGGGATGTTTCTCCATCTTTTTCTGGAAACCTTTTGAAATATTCTCTTTTCTTCAATGCTGAATTTATTTTTCTTTGTTCTTCTAAACTTCAACTGTAAAGATGCGACATTCCTAGTCTAAAGGCTTGTCGGGCTCCCCGCCCCCCCCCCCCGGGGGCTGGGGGGGGGCGGGATGAAAGCCCCTATCTTTCATTTTCTTTTCACTGCAAGTGTAATCTTCAAATTATCAGTCATAGGGATCACCCTTCTTTCTATGTAAATGGTGTGATGTTAGTATATTAATAAAAGTTTGGAATTCAGTTTGAAGGCATATTTGGCTATCACCAGAATGCTATTGAATACTTTTTAATATTATTGTTTAGCCATTTAGATTGCATCCCTTTGCTGCCTTTGTTCATAATGACCATAAAACAAAGCAGAGCAAAAAAAATTTAGCCATTTGATTATACAAGTATGAATTATAGCAATTAGAAAGTTTTTATGAATTATAGCAATTAGAAAGTTTCTCTTTAGTAATTTTACAGAACTCTCGAAACTTGAAAGCTTGAATCCTAGGTTTCCTTGAAAATTGTTGCATTTTTCTCACAAGCTTGGATTTTAATTTTCAGGCCTGGATCACTCTTAGTAAGGCACAATTGAACTACAGGGAGCCTGATAGTGCTATTGAAAGCTTTGATAGAGCATTAACTATCAAGGTACTGCTTCAAAACTAGTTACCATAGTGATTTTCTAGAGGAAGAAACAATAACTTCCATAAGTTCAGGCAATAGTAATAAGTAATGATATCAATATAACTTTATAACTTTATTGTAAAGAACTATATAATTTCTATATAAAGAATAATATTTTTTAATTAATTACATACATAGTATGATATACTTTTACAGGTTATGAACTATTTTTAAATTTTGAATTTTAAAAGTAAAACCAAGTTTGACTATAATATATACTTATTTTATTATGTTAAATTGGTAACATTGGCACCGGATGCTAGCAGTGGTCATCGAGTTGTACAAGAATCAGTCGGGGACGAGTAACTGCGGAACCCTCTTTCATCCCCTTAGCAGTGCCGACATTCTCGTCTTGAAGACTAGGTATATGTTCTATAAAACTTGTTTAATTTTGGTGAGCTTGTTAGAAGCTTCTAGGGGTGCATGTGTTTGAAATTTGGTAGTAGTGCATTTCTCTAATGCTAGAGAGAATAACTGTGGATTGTGTAAAATTTCTTTGTATTGTACGTCTTGTGTCAGTTATTGAATTTACGAATGTGCAAATGTTTTCGATTTAAATGCTTGCTAGTGTTTTGCATTTATTTGCTTGTCTCTCCCTGAAAGGTCTTGTTTAATTAGATTTCCTTTGCCTTTCGAGTCTATCAGCCTATTGTCCCCGCCGGGGGGGGGGGGGGTGCTAATTTTCTCTATGAAGATATTAATTTATTTGTCCACTGTTAAGATTATTCTCCTATTGTAATGGTAATTTCTCTACTAATGTTCATATTTCTATAATTATACCTTTCTGAGAATACAAATTGCCTATTTTATTTTTTCCTTTTTCCTGCATTAGTAATTCGTTGACTAACATAATTTTTTATTCACCTGCTTTCATTTGGATCTATAAATTGCTTCATTGAGGTTATATGAATCCATTGTCTATGATTTCCTATAGCACTTTATCCTTAAACAAGGGAGCAATGCAAGAACTATCACATTTCTTTTTACCTTTACTGTCACGTTTCCTTTTGCAATTTTGATTTGAACACTTCATCTTTTTCTTCTACTTCGATTTACTTCAGTATACTGTTATTGGTTTGCATTTAGTAACCAGTTTCACTTTAATCTTATTTGGATAAGGCAATGAGCTGATGAATTGATGTATTTGACCAAGGATTTATGTTCTAAGATCAACTATGCATACACAGGTATGGCTTTCTGAGACCCACCTTTTAGACAGCAATATAGACATAAAAAAGACAATGCTGAGAGAAACGTCATGAGCTGGATTTGGGAGGCTTATAAAGAGTTCAATGTTATGTTTGTTTGTTTGTTTTTTTCTTTTTTAAATACAGTATTTAGGACATATTTTTTGTATTGTACTCTAGATTTTTTCGTTTATCTTAATATATTCGAATACATTTTACATACCATTAGAATTAGAGGTGTTGCGTATTAATTAAATTCGTTATTGATTTTAAATATGATGTAAATTATACATGTAAACAAAATAATTATTAGAAATTAAATAAAATTTTAAAATAATTAATAATATTGGCTACGGCTATAGGCAGTAGCCAATATTATATAAAAAATAATAATTTTGATATTAGCCACTGTCCAAAGCGATAACCAAAAATTTTATAAAATTAAATTAATATAATATTATTTATCACGAGTCAAGCCACGGTCCAAAATTGTAACAAGAATCTGGTAAAATTAAATTAATTAGAATAATATTTACCACGGTCTAGACTGTAGTGAATAATTAAATTTGTCCGTAGTTAATGATTGCAAGACCCTTTTATTGGCCAATCCATGCATGCTGGAGTCAATAATAATTTTGCCACAGCCAAGTCATGGCTATAGTCATATGCTATAACCAGAGAACCTTTGCTACTTAGCAAAAACCACCGCTGTTGAGCTGTAGTCAAGTTATAGTCAATACCTTTTGGCCACAGCTACTTAATTTTTGGCTACGGTTTTACCTTGTAGCCAAAAAGCCTTTTTCTAGTAGTGTTCAAGAAAGAGGATATGGCTCTAAAGCTCACAATTATTAGGTATTTTTGAATCTCTACATATGTTTTGGCATACTTGGACAATTGGTTTTTCATAAACTTTAGTCCTTAACGTAGTATCATCTTCACAATTTAACTATCAATTCTTCCATATCTTAGAAAAATTTTATGCTCATTTTGACTTCTTTTCTTTGCTAAAAATTGAAATCAATTCATTCATTCTTTTACCAATTGATACTCTCTTAAAACTTAGTCAAATTTATGCATGTAGTTTCTTATTTATGCTAAGTTGAGCTTTTAAAACAAAAATTTTGGTCAAAATTGGATGTTTAAGTCAATATTTTGATCACAATAATGTTATTACGCATGCATATGCACACAAGCTTCTACCTCCAATTTAAGAGTCACATTGTCCTAATTTATCTACCCAAATGTGAATAAGCATGTGTGATGTAGTATAAATAAAGGGCAGTCCGGTGCACGAAACTCCCACCAATGTGGGGTCCGGGGAAGGGTCGGGCCACATTGGGCCTATTGTAC
>QLOD02000030.1:12093703-12105377 GCA_003260245.2 Sideroxylon spinosum | reverse complement strand
ATTATTTTTGTTATTATTTTCAAAGTTATTATTTTGGCTTCTTAGTCAATATCACGGCAAATGAGTTGTTGAATCTCCTCCTTTATTTTAAAGTAATTTATTTGAAGAAAAAAGAAAATATGTAAAATGTAAAACAAGAAGACTTCAATCACTTATATGTGAAGTATGGAATACATGGAAAAGGTGGGCTGCTAGAGTATTGCCCTTGATAGGTCATGCCATGTTCGCCCAAATGGGACATCAAACTATTTTTCATTTTTTCATTTTTATTTTAACCCAAAAAAAAAAAAACTTTATATTTTATTTTTGGCAATACAATTTTTGACCAATTGAACTATTGAAGTTAATTTTTTTGCATGATGAACTTCCAAAATACCTTGGAGGGGGCACCGCAATAGCATAAGTATATGATTTCTTGCATTCAAGTCCATTTATAAATTAAATTCGTGTCAAAATTTCATGGGAGCACATCCTCCATCCCTGGTAGAACATCAGAAGGGCATACAAGAAAATATATTATCAAATAAATAACCACTTCACTACATAAGCACATATTATTCATGTATATTCACAATTAATATAGTGCAGAAGGATAAAGGCAAGTAGGAATGCAAGCACAGGCAAAACAAACACACGCCCGTAAATGAAGATGTGAACAACTCACCGCAAGCCCTTCAATAGGTCCAAGATGGGACCTGAAATGCTTTGCAAACTCAATGCCAATGGCCTTTTTCTTCCAAAACTTCAAATGCCCTGAAAAGAAGTATTAAAGAGCAAGAAGTCAAGATATTGACGTGTATGAAATTTCACTCTACTTAAATCAATTACAGAGAACACAAATAATTTACCAACTAATGGACAGGAGGATTGCATCAGATAGGGTAATTACATAATTAAAGCCCATCTGCATTCCATTGCAAGTGTAATTCAGTTACCTGTTGTCCTTTAAATTTTAGTACCTTATAGAGACAATTCTGGAAAACAAACCCTAGGATCATATTTGTGAGAAGCCCATTACTTTATTAAATTTCTATCACTTTTCTAGACACACAAAATCAGCTTGTCATGGTTCCCCAATAAGTTCCTTCAGGGAAGATACGCAAGCAATGCAAGTTCAATTGCCAAAATAGTGTTGTGAAGACACGTCTAACAATCTGGAGAACTCCTCCGCTAAGGCTGATACGGAAACCCTCCACATATGGTAGAATTCACTACAAACTCAATGGAGCATTGCTACATCATGTTAAAACAAAGAGAAACAAAAATTTGCACGGAGCTCAAGTTAATACGTATAGTAGCACCAGTGTATAGAACTAGTCAAACCACAATCAGCACCATAAAACATCACATTCAAGCAATCTTGTCTTAAATATGATTGACGACGGTATTGTTGATCCCAAGTACCTCACATGCTACAGGTAAGGCGTTATTAGGAAGGCGCGGCCCAAGCAAGAGGTGCTAGAGAAGTTGCCTCCTTCATGCTACATAACATTTTGGATGCCCCCCCCCCCAAAAAAAAAAAAACCCCACCTCCCTCTGAATGCAAGATGCCCCCCCCCCCCCCCAAAAAAAAAAAACCCCCTCTCTCCCCCCATGACCTAGCAGGAGGAGATGACTCCATTATGTTTATTGCCTTCTTGGCAATGAAGTGAAAGAGTTGATCCAGCTAATTGCCCAACCGACCACATAGCTTGTGGAGCTTGACCAAAGTAGACCCACTAGCAATTAAGTTAGTGATAACTACAAATGAATGAAGAAAGGGACCTAATTGAGTATCTATCTCCATATGTATGACCCCACCTCCAAATCCAGCAAATTTTGGCCGGCCCTTTCCTTTGCTCCAAAACCACCCTATCCTATTATTTTATATAAAACTATTAAGCTTCGTTTAAACCTGTATTTCACATTAAATAGAAACTTATGTATGTAACTGCAATTATTTTATTCTATGGTATTTTGTGTAAGTTCTATTCATAACAATTATGTTTTGTTCTCCTTTTAAAAAAGAAGTAAAAACCAAATTTTCTTAATATGTAGCAAGTAGTAAGTAATTTTTATGTTTGGTTGATATTTAAGTAAAGAAATAAGAATTAATGTTCATTTTTCATATTTTTAGAAAAATATTTTGAGGTTCAAAGTAGTATTGAAAAATTCTACAACTGACGGAACTCTTTATACGACTGAATTAGCAAAATTATATATCATCATTATTTTGACTGAATAAATAATACATTAATGAATGAAAATAAAATATAATTTAATTTTTTAATTCATATTTTCACCATATTTCTAGCTTAACCTATTCATACGAACTAAATAGTAACCAAAAAAAAAAATTAGATTCTAATTAAAACTTCGTTTACCATTTTTCCTTCTGATCATTTCTATTGATAACCAAGCAAAGTGTTAGATTACTACAGTATAGTTTTGGGAGCAGAAGAAAGCGTGGTTGTGTCATCAACATAACGCGCAACACAACAGACGTCTCTCTACGTCAATACACACTGCCGACCCACCACCAAACCACGCAGAAGTAGACATCCATTAGTTATTTAATATTCGAAGCGATGCCACATATATGTCCCACCTTCAAAACCACTGTATATAAATTGCTTTCTCCTTATGTAAATCACTTCATCCCTTCTCTCTCTCTCTCTCTCTCTCTCTCTCTCTCAAAGTGCATATATACATATATAGTAAATGGGAAAAAGGAGTGACGCAGAGAACATTGGAACAATGGCTAAAGAAGCTGGCGTGAGAAACAAGAGAACTATACAAGTCCCTCCAGTTAGAGGACGAATCAAGCGCCACATTTTTGTTTCTATATTCCAGAAGTTTAAGCTCATAGTGCATTTAGATTCTATCAATTTCCTTCACCACCACACCAGCAATGAAGATAATTAATTAGGAACCTTTTGTTTTGTACACATTTGAAGAAGATCGACTTTCCATTTTTTTATTTATTTATTTTCTTAGGTTTCCTTTCCTTTCCTTTCCTTTCGTTTGCTTTGTGTTTTTATTTTAGGTTTCATCTGCTTCAGCTATCTCATTTGCTTGTTTCCAATATTCTTTAGATTGGTGCATTATTGTCTTTGAGCAAATCAGTTTTGCATTTATTTTATTTTCCCCCTTTTTGCTTTGTGCAATTTTTGTCGTGCTGCAAGTGGGGTTGTGCATGGGTCTAGGACCCATAACTTATCCTATTTTTATGAGTTCTAAATTTCTGTACTCAAAATTAACCAAATCAATAATTTTATAGAACCAAATTAATCCAATCCAATTTTGATTGGATTTGCTCGGTTCTATATATGTATGGCTTTATGTGACAATAAATTATTCAAAATTTGATTGGATCGAAGCGAATTGAACTTAAAAATATACAAGCTTGAAAACTACATTAAAATGATCAGGTTCATAATTTTTAGACTCGAAATCAAATTTAACTACTAATAAAATTGCATCAACCCAATCCATTCTTAATTGGATTGAATTGAGTTGATTCGGTTTTTAGGTCTCTTTGGTATTTTGCGCACCTTTATTTGTAGTCTCAGTACATATTTTTCCTTTTATGAGAAGAAATTAGGATATAAGTGAACTAACTCATTCAAAAATAGATTTAGACCCAGTTCATTCATTTAGTAAGTTTGTATAAGAAAATTAAACTTGTTTAAGAACAGTGGCGGACCTAGGAGTTTGGATCAATGTAGGCTTAAATTACAAGTAAAATTTTAAATTATAAACAATTGGATAAAATATGATAAAATAATAAATACTATACAGTGATATCAAATGTTTCTTACACAAAATAACTTTCAAATTAACAAAACAAGTTACAACAATCTCATTCATTCTTTGATATTCTAAAAAAGTTGTAATTTTTTTATTATAAAATGGAATGATTTTTTTTATTTTCTTTATTTGATCATCAATTTATTTAATGTTAAAATAAAATAATACTAATTTAAATTTACTTTTAATAAAATCAAATAAAAAAATTTTGAGCTTGGAGTAGAATATAGATAAAAATGATAATATTTAACGCAACCCAAACATAACACAACTTATATAACGAGTTATCGAGAGAAAATTTAAATATGATATAATACAAATAGGTAAACCCAAAATTAACACGATTTAATACAATTGGACCTGATTATAAAAGAAATTAATTATTAAATATACTCATTAAATTTTAAAATATTAGAGTATTTACTCATAAACATGAATTACTACTCTTAGGGTACAGGTATAAGTGAAAGTGATGATAATGGTGGTACAACATAACTTTTTTTTTTTAAAATCAATGTAAGCGGTGGCCCATGCTCTACTGAACGTGGGTCCTCCACTGTTTAGAAAACAAACTAATTTTAAATTTTGTTTCTCTTGCCTCAGTAATAGCTTAACTTCGATTAATTAATTAATGGTATTTAATGTAACAATTTTATATAATTATATATTAAATATACATGTGTGACGAGCCACATCTCCATGGTACAATATTATTCCTTTTAGACTCAATTATGTGTAACGTGAGGAATTTCTAAGAGTCACCTAGATATCCTAGCAATAATTCACTTGAGTACGTTTAACCGTGTAGCTCCAATGGAATTCGATAGCTATACAACTTTAAATGTGTTGTATTAGAGGTATATTAAATATTACATTTACGACATTTTACTAAGCTCCACGATAGGCAATGTGGGACATAAGTGTTTTATCGCACCTCGATGATAATTTGCCTAATTAACCTCACACCCCCATCCACATCACCTATGGTCCATAATATCTTCCATTGCCCAAGAATGTGCACTTCCATGGACAAAAACTTTTGTTTGGGCATTGGCTCTCATATCTCATAAATTAACATATTCCAAACCAAAATTTTTAGGATGAATGACCTGGGAAAATTGGGACTAAGGAAAAACATAAATAACCTAATTCAAGACCAATTCAAAATCAAAAGGTTGTGATAATACGTCACAATTAAGGTTAACCTATTCAAACATACTTTATAAACAATAACCAAAGCCCTCGTTCCTGTATAGATTTAATACAACAAAATTCAAAGGAATGCCATTTGAACAACCACCAAATGAACTTATCCAGCTACTGTATTTCATATATGATGGTAATAATAAATCTATGGCACCACGGCAGTAAGCATATAAAATCATTTCAAATAAAATAAGACATGTAATCTAAGTCCCAATGACCCACACTTTGTGACATATAAATAAATATATAAAATGAATAGGGTACTCGATAACTAGTCAACCAACAATCCTTTATATCACTTGGGGTGACGAATCCCAATCCTTAAGGGTTTGGAAGATGTGAGTTCAAAATTCTATTACGTAGAATAGTTTGTATACATATACTACGGAACAATTAATTTCCAATAAGAATAAATCACAACAAAACTAAAAGGATCTTAATTAGTGAACGGACCCAAGTCCTTCCCAAGCTCAATCTAAATACGTATTTTCTCGTAAGAATCTAGACGATTCAATTCTACTGACTACCAAACCATAACAAATACTTATTCATCATACTCATAAACAACTTAATAAAATGGAAAATAATGTAATGGAGTTATCCGGAATGAACCCGCACATGACATGGGCCGCTAGTCCTCTCACTGCAACTAAGACGTCCATGATTGCCCGATATGTGGGAGAATGTGATTTTTATTTTTGCATAGGGCCTTGTTACAAAGACTTGGAGCCGCCACTTGACACTTTCAAAATGAGTGTGTTGAGAAACTTGAGTTTTAGTTCTTAATTTGAAAATATTTTGATTATATTTTGAAAATATAAGAAAAGGCCCATTTTCATTGGCTCGTGACTTATATCTGTAACTAGAGAAAATAGGTCTAGAGGTTTGACTGCACATAGGAACAATCACGCCTGGATACCTAAGAATATCCAAAGTCACTTTCTAATCTTTGCAACCTTAATCTCTTGATAATATTCAATTTAGAATTATCAATATAATACAACCCTTATAAATAGTGCATATAACACATGAAATGTGAGTCCGCCAAGTATTGCAAGGCTGCCTACGTGTCCCATAGAGAATTAGGCTAGTCATAGTTCACATGTGCAAGTGTAATATGTTTGCCTAGATGGCAGTGATGTTCCTAGTGAGTTCTATATGCTAGTTTGAAGACTAAATGCAATTGTAACGACTATTCATCAAGTGTTCCAATGGAATGCTTTATAAAAAGTGAGCTCTGCTGCGAATGCTATTATGTTATTTCTGAGAGGCCTGCTTTGTGAAATGGGTAAATTTGATCTATGTAATCCTTATGCATATGCATGATTGTATAATTGGAGGTGTTTGATGTGAATTGTGGCAGCTCCACTGGGGAAGAATGGTCGAAAGGACCATGGTGTCCAAATTCAAGTAGAACCCAAGTCGCCTAAATACCCTATAAATGAATCAAGTGGATGAATTTAAGACCTAAGGTGGTCTGAACCGTGTGCCTATCTATGTAATGCTAGGTGTATATGCTACCAGAATATCATGAAAGACAAACTGGCAGCCTTTGTAATTGTCATTAGCCTAAGTACATGTATGAATGTGTGATATCAAAATGTTATGGATGGCATCCTGATGGCCTCAGTTGTGCTCTTGACTCTAATGGGCTATATGATATGTTGAATTGTGTAAGTCTATGACAATGAGTCCTTGGGGACTAAATGTCATATATCTTATATGAGTCAAGTGTGTTTGATGGAGGGAATGGCACTTTTGATGGATGAAATGGCACGTAGTCACTTACACCACTAGGGAAGTTGGAAAACAGCCATTAAAAACTTATATCTTTTGAAATGTGTTGACTAGCCATAAGGCTCATACGTTTGTGAGGAGCTTGGTTATGGTTTGACAAGAATGATTGATGCTTAAGCACTTAAAATTTCTAAGGATTTTGAGTAACACTTAGGTGCTTGCATCATTGGAGAAAGTGAAGGTCGGCGATTAGGTGCTTAAACCTCGTGACGTATGTGGAATAGCCATGAGGCTCTTACGTTCATATAGATCAAGTTTGGATAGATTGACTATTCTCAAGTTGCAGGATGACATTTAAGCACTTACACCACCTAATGAAGGGTTGGAGACTAGCCATTATGCATTTATATCATCTTGAGGAGTATGGATCGGCCATTAGGCACTTACATCACTGATAGTTTCAGGAGGCTAGCACCTAGCCACTTATGTCTCCGAAGGTATGGGCTAACTATTAAGCACTTACGCCTAAGGTTGATTGGCCATTAGTCGCTTACAACTTTAGGGACTGGATATTAGGCACTTAGGCCTATGAGGAGTGTAGCTCTATTTGTGAGTGTTAGTGCCTTACATTGTATTTTGGTTTGATGAGTCAATGTCTCGCACTTAACTCTAAGATAGTCTAGCTCTGACTAATATAAAGGAGCCTAGGTCCTTGTGATAAGAGTTTGGTTTATGTAATATGGGCCTGGATGCCAAATGATGTATGAGCAATACAGTCTATATGTTGAGATATGTTATAAATCTTGAATATTGTAACAGTTCATGTTTTATTATTTAATTTTGTCATAGATGATAGTTATAAAATAGATGACAATTATGTATATGGAAATCATGACTTAGAAATCACTGTCTTGGCCAATCCTAATTAATTCCTAATTGCTGGAGTATAACTCATTCAGGTGAATGTCCTGGATTGGTAACCATTTGACTTTTAAGGCTATATCTACCCAATTGGATGCATGCTTGCATATATTGTAGTGTTCCTATCATTTCAAGACATCACAAAACATTTCTAGGCATGGTATAACGTGTGATAGTATGATGTATGATGTCCTAGCACGGCATAACACCGAGTGCTTTATATTTATTTTCACCCTTTAATAATTCTAAGTGTATCTTATATGAAAACAAGACCATTTTAATTTAAACTAACAATGTTCTCGAGTGATGAATCATATGTGATTATTAAGTCACATGCATTAAAATTTTAAATCTTTCATCTCAGCCTATAACTCAGCCATAAATTTGACACAAACATAAATAGTGCATCCACCAAGATAAGTATTCTAAGTACACAGACAAGTACTAGTTAGCTAGAATAATTTAAGATTAAAGCTTAATTAAACTAATCCTTTTGACAAGTTTACCTAACTAATTTTAATAAGTATAAGAATGTTTCTAATAAAATATTTAACCAAGTTGAGGTCGATGGCTCAATGCAAGGGTGACCTAATTATTGACAGCGAGGTCGCAAAATTGAACCTCATTAACCCCTGTCTCAGTTTTGCCCCTTCTTATCTTTTTATTTTATTATTTTATGGAATATAAAATAATAAATAATTCCTTAAGCATACGCTTAATCTTAGAAAAATTTTAATGTTTTATTTTATTTCTACTATAGGTAGTAAAGTAAGCAAATTAAACAACAGAATTCTTGGGAGATTATAAAGCTAATGCATTCAAAGTTAGAATTTAATTCAATAGGATAATAATATTAGCCGTAATAATAATTTGGACAATTTTAATTATCTTACCATTTATAACCAAACTCTTATTTCACTACATTATATTGGAATACATTTTCGACTTCAAGATGTCCAAAAATGTCTATAGAGTTATTCTAATATTTAATAGAAACATATAAATTATCTAAATAAATATTTGGTGAACAACAAATATTTTTTTCTTTTGAAATTTAATCTCACCAAATTGACTGAATCATGGAAATCTAGATTTAAAATAAATGAAGTCACGTACGTTGATAAAACAATGCCTAAAAAAATCGATTATGATAAATCAAGTTCATTTAAAGAAAAGTAAGTGAGTAAAAAGCAAGTCTTATGTTTCGTTTGGTTATTTAATCAAGCAATTAGTTTTTTAGCCATTTTAACTTTAATAAAATTTTTCAACCGTAGATAATTGCTTATTGTTCCATAATGTGGATTTGCACTCCAAGTGCAAGGTAGTATGACATAGTAATTTAAATTTATAACAGTGAAGTACCGGACATACCCACAGGGAGAGGTGTTATTACTCACAATTCTTCTTTTCTTGTTTAGTAGATATCACACAATGAAAATCAAAGAAAATTGAATTAAATTTTGGAACTAAAACCTACTAGGCATTGCACCAAACACCTAGGATGTTAAAATAAAATCAACTGTAAAATAGATAAAAATTGAATTAAAATCAATTCTAATGAAAAGCAATTAAAATATATGAAATTAAAGAGACTAGGGACCAAAGCTAACCGATCCAATTATCATGCAATTGAATCAATTTAGAGGGTGAACATGTCTACCTATATGCATCTAGACGAACCATCACAAGGTGGGTTAATTTAGAGAAATCAAGTCCAATTGCTAGATCACGTGCATCTTTGACCTAGGAATGTAAGTGTTCTAACAAAAGTCTAGCATGTAATCACACTCCACACAAAAAAGTCTAGAAAAGCATACAACATGAGAGATTTCTAAGTAAATTACCCATGAAGATATTCTTTCAAACACCTAGTACGCATACTTTTTTACACAAGTACTAATCATACATGGCACGAAAAGGCAAGGTAGAAATTACATACAAATAAAGAATTGAAAGAAAAAAATTAAACCAATCAACATCTGAGTATGTAGAAATTAAAAATATATTGCAATTTATATCTAAATTGATCAAGTTACATAAAGATCTTCAAGGGTTCAAAAGTCCTTTGCCTTGATCTACTCTAGTATATGAGGATTACAAAGAGAAATAAAAGATTATAAAAAAAAAAAATAAGAACTTCTATATAAGAAACCCTCCAATCCTCTCTAATCGACTCTAAGTATATATGTAATGTTCTCTCAAAAACTGTCTCTCACGTAACCCTCTCATGTATTTATGGTCCTCCCATTCCGATATTACAAATATGCAATTAAAGTTCATATTTCGGTTACGCTATCCGGACAATTGTCCAAACTTAGTGAAATTTTGGTTGAGTCCAAATTAACCTTCTGTTGTCCACACAACTATCTACACAGGGGTCTGTTCGGGCAGCTATCCTAATAAGAGTCTGACACTTAGTGAGAATTCTAGATGATTTCCTGACTTGAATTTGAATTGCATTTAGAGTACCAAGATAATGTATTTTACGGTTGGTTTGTCATAAAAGTTTTAGATTTCCTTCATAGATTTCCAATACACCTGAACTAGCTTAATTCAAACTTCTAGAACTCCAGATGTACCCCAAAACCCGAGACAAGGTCTAAGCCGCGGGAAACCTTCCAAGTAAATTCAAACTTCTACATTTCAGCTTAGTTTTTGACTTCGAAACGGAAGAACTAGGTCTTGTACTCTTCATGAAAGTTGTAGGCCTATGTCTTAACTCTTCTACAAGCCAAAAAAACACCTAAAACTGAGGTATTTAGCTTCAGTTATGGCCAAAAACCGAATAGTATTCTGGGTTGACACGGATGTGCTCTCTTTTTACTTCAATTCACATGTTATTGATCCAAACTTTCTTGTAAATACCTGAAATGGGAGAAAAATAATATTTAAGCAAATCTAACTTATTTTAGCTTTTAATTATACATGATTAATCACATTTTAATATGCTTAAATTTTCATTTTCTATGACTTATCAATAATGTAACTAGAAATTTAAGCTAGTTATCACAGATGTTGGAGTGTCAAAATAACACATGATATACAATTGCAATGATTTAATGTCATTCGGAAGCTCACTAGGTATCATTGAATATATAGTTCACTTAGGAAGTTCATCAAACAATAGGTGCATAACTAAATTAGGCCTTAAAAATTTATTTAAACCAATATAAGCTTAGGTAAAGTGTATTTAACCCTTTTAAAAGGTGTTCATAACTTTAGAATACTAAAACTAAATAAGAATGCACAAAATAGTTCCAAAGTGCTTTGTTTTAGTTTCTATCCAAACAAATTATGATTTTGGTATTCTAAATCCCATTTTTATGCTATGATAAAAATATATGAACATTCATAAATCACGTATAACATAATGTTACCTTAATTGAACAATTTATGAATCTAATCATTCAAATTTCAAGATAACAAAGTTCATCCTTCAGACTCGAAAAAATTCTTCAACTTCAAATTAATCATAAGCATAATCATTCTAATTCAAATTGAAGACATGGAATACATTTTAGGAGGTTTTGATCCTAGATTAATAAAGAATCTGGTAACCAAGTCCAAGAAGGAGAAATAATTGAATTTCGAAAATCACTCGAACCAAAAAACTTCAAACTTTTCTTTCTTTCTTTTTTTTTTTTTTTTTTTTCCCTCTCATGAACACCACCAAATTCTCCAGCCAACATTTGAAATTTTTAGAGAGCACACTAACCTCACAACTCTCTTGATGCCTTAAAAATAATTTAATCAATTAAAAAAACATTATTAGTTGACATATGTAAGTGAAGAGCAAGTATTGGTGGAAGAAGACAAGGCCTTCTCCTAAGCTTCAAAGCCTTCAAATTTGGATCAAGGATGCCAAGTGGGTATCATGATCCATGAAATGTGTTCTGTTTGGTTGTTTAACCAAATGATTCGGAAGAAAATGTGTGAAATTTGGAGGAAGAAGACAATGTTGTAAAGAATTGATTGTCTTAGTCAACTCAATGAGTGATGAGATGAGTTGAGGGTGAGTTGA
>QLOD02000030.1:12070467-12082980 GCA_003260245.2 Sideroxylon spinosum | reverse complement strand
AACACATCTGCTAGTCCCTGAGCATTTTGAATCTCTGACATGCTGCAATTAAAACAAATCTTGAAATTAATGAAAATTAATGAAAATGGAATACAAGTTACAAGACTTAAAATGAGGCCACAATGAACCAGAACACAGAGAATATATAATTAGAAAAATTGAGTAGTGTTGTTTCACTAATGTAATTGACGAAGTTTGTAGTTAGTTGATCTACGAAATGATGAAGTGCAATGTGGGGTGCGTGTAAACTAGAAATAATTGAAGTCTATAGTTTATAAATTATAAATACAAACAACAATGCTTAAGATAAGTAATTGCCACTAAACCCTAATTGACTTATTATTAATAATTGCCCATATCTAAAGGCACATACTATAATTTGGCATACAAATGGTTCACATTTAAATTAATAAAACAAATCTACATAAAAAACTGTAAAAATAATCTATAAAAATAAAAATCACTAATCAAAGGAGATTAAGGTATCCATACAGTATTTAATAAAGATATAAAAACATGACATTGCCTACATGAATCTAACGGAAAATATGACCCTAAACAGATTTAATTGGCGTCGTCAAATTCATATAACTGACCCTACCTAGTGGGAAAAAAATTTGGTTTGGTTTGGTTTGGTTTGGTTTGGTTTAGTTTGGTTTGGTATTACAAATATTATCACATTTTTTAAATTAATGATTTAAAAACTTTTAAAGAGATAGTGTTCAAAAAACATATGAGAAGACTAAGAGAGTATGTCTTCATATAAAACGATCAAAAAGACAACCAAAATAGAGAGAAAAAAAAATATTCATGGCTATTAAAAAAATCCAACGGTTAAAAATATCTCAACTTCAAAATTTTAAGCTTTCTTATTATATAAATGACACAAAGAAAGAAAGCATATGTAATCCTAAAAATTGAAATTTTTTTTTTCTGAAAATTGAAATTTAATTTAAATATATATTTTCCAATAAATTTTTAAAAAGTTTAAATATAATTTTTTTAAAATAAAAAAAATTTAGTTGATAAGTATCCATATAATGTTTAATAAATGTGTACAATATTATTATTTAATACAAGTATTATCACATTTTTTAAAATATTAAGTTTAAAACTTTTATATATAAAAAATATTCAAAAAATATATGAAAGGAGTGTGGGATTATGTTTTCATGTGAATGACTGAAAAGACAACCTAAGTGGAAAGGGAAAAAAGAAATCCTACCCATTCAATAAATCTAACAGTTGAAAATATATAAATTTCAAATCAATGACCTGAATTGTTATATAGATAACATTTGAGGCAAATGGATTCTTATTTCTTGAAAAGCTGACAAATTCTTACATGTGCAAGCCACTTGATGCTATTTGTAAAAGACTTTGCATTAAAACCAAAAAGATGGGTGATTTTGATTTACAGTTTGCAGCTCAATTTTTTCCAACCTTTCTTAAATACTTTTCATCATCAAGAGAAATTGATAGGAATCAAAATCAGATGCTAATGCTTCCAATGGAAAAATAAATAATATTTTTTCTTTTTTTTTTTTTGTGGGGGTGAAGGAAAAAAGAAAAAAGCAAAAGCAAAAAAAAAAAAAAAAAAGAAAACCAAGAAAAGATGCAAGCATTCTATAATGGGATATGTAAAATGGAAAATGAAAGCCATGAAATCCAAAGAACGTATCTGGAAGTGCTAGAAATAAATAGACAGGGTAGGCAATTCAAGTAATACCTAAGTCCAGAAGCATCGGACTGAAGAGAGGCCTGAACAGCAGCTTCTTCATATGCTGAAACCGGGTATGCTGAAGGAGGGTATGCCAAAGGAGGGTGACTTATAGGCTGGGTCTGCGGAGGAGTAAATAAAGGTACACTGTTCTCTTCTCTGGGAGGAAATTCAACCCCGTATGCCTGCCAATTACACCTCATAGATAACTAATTAGGTCCAATAAAATCAGAAAACAACAATTTTAAGCATGAAATAGCAACCTGAAAAATCAAAAGTTTGGGCAACAAATACCACTAGTCAATCTAATCAAGGAATAAAAGATCATTTCTTTTCCTCAAAACACTCCGAATGTTTCTTTCGTAAGACCAAAACGACTAATCGAACAAGCAAGTTAAGATGACACCAAAATACAACAAATTTTACCAGAATAATATATTGCCTACTTAAAAAAGTAAATTATCCATTCTTTCCTTCCCCTTCTCTTCTCTCCCTTCGATTTTCTTTCCCTCTCTATCATCTCTACTGGTTCTACATCATAGATATATAGTCCAGTAATAGGATCTGCAAATTGTGACAGCATCCAATCCTCGCGTGACAAAATCCTACACAATCCTAACTTTCGAACCTATATTGCAAAGTTGTGCTACTGCCATCAATGATTTAAAAAGTAAAAACCAAATACTGGCCATAGTCAGCAAATTAAGAAATCAAACGTGGTTCAAAATTCAATCCAAAGTCTGCAATGCAATTATAGCTAGGTCCAATCTGATTGAGATGCAATCCATGTGACAGTTTGGAGATGTATGAAGACTTGGAACTCACTTCAACTATTGCCTGTTGATGTTAATGAAATACTGAAAAAAACGTGAACAGATTATTGTACTCAAGTTTCTTGCCAGTTAACCAGAATTTGAACAAGTACAAGCACAGAGACTTAGAAGAGCCTCTCTTCTATCTTTTGGTAAGACACACACTCGTACACTACTAGTTGCATCTCATAATCCACCCCCTTCTAGCGAATCTGAGTCCACACGATCAACGCTTGCTAGCCGAACAACAATCCATCCAACCATCAATGGTTGTGATACTAAAGATGGCCATGGCAACAACAGCCGAGCAGATCGTATGGCAAGGGAAGAAAGCCTTGGGCCAAATGAACGCACCGTGAAAGAATGGGCCATCTCCATGAGAAATGTTGGGTTCTTTATGACAAACCTAGTTGCGTGGTACATTCAACTGTTACTGATAGCTCTGCCCCTGCAATGCTCATTGGTGACAGTGAGACTGTTTTGTCCTCGCCTATAACTATTTCTGATAAGGAGTACTCCAAATTCCTCCAATATCAAGCGGCTCATCAGTCATCTCACCCAACTATTTCTCTTGCCCAATCAAATAACTCTCTCACTTGTCTGTCTGCTTGTCCTTCCACATCATGGATTCTTAATTTTGGGGCTCATATGTTAGGAACATCTTAACTACTTTTTGATATCCATTATTCCCCTATTAATCCTCCTCCGTTACAGCTAATGGTTCTAGTAAACCAATTAGGGGCATTTGTATAGCCTCTACTTTTCCCTTCTGTCACTATCATATGAAGACAAGGGAAAGGATTGACAGAAGGCATGAAACGAAAGGGATCTACAACCTTGATTCTCCATCCATACAGTTTCCTACAACCTATTCTGCAGTTGGTAGAGGATTTACTGATTTTACATCTTCTTTTGGTATGCTTTATCAGTTATCTTGCTCTTGCACTTCACAACAAAATTGGGTTGCAAAGAGAAAGAAGCCTCACCTCATTAGAACACCTCCTTGCTTACTATTTTAGATGCATGTTCCTAAAGTTTACTATGGTGACACTGTACTTACCACATGTCACTTGATTAACAAGATGCCCTCCTCTAGCATACAAAATTGGTCCCCACATTCTGTCCTATTCCCCGATTGACCCCTTTCTCTTAATTCAATCGTATATTTGGGTATGCCAAATTTGTTCATCAACTTGACAGTGATGTCTTTCTTAGGTTAATCCAATCGTATATATGGGTATGCCAAATTTGTTCATCATCTTGACAGTGAGGTTTTTCTTCTGAGGTTACTCCCGTTCACAAAAGAATATCAATGTTCCATTCCATCCTTGAACCGTTTGTCTATGTGGCCGTTAAATTCTTTTAGTCCATTCTTTCAGTCCACTCTTTTCTTCTCTAAGTCTCAATCCTTATCATCTCTAGATGGTGATCTTCCTTTACAGCCCCTCCATCCTCCACTTCTAGTAGTCACTATCATCCTAATTTGCGGGTATACACCAGACAAAAAATAGTTAAGCCTACTACTATTTCAATTGCTCCACCACCATCATCTTCTGTGACTTTAGCATCTGTTAATGACTCTTGACATACCCATTACTGTTTGGAAAAGTAAATGCACATATACCTTCCATCCTATTTCTATGGTTGTTTCTCATCATATCTTATATCCCTCCTATTATGTAATTGCTTCCTCATTACCCTATATTTCTATTCCTGACTTGGTGCATAAAGCTCTCACACTCCGAGTGGCACTCTGAAATGAAATATGAGATATCTGTCCTCCAAGCCAATGATACTTGGAATTTGGTTCCACTTCCTATTGGAAAGTCAATTGTGGGTTGTTGTTGGAGTTTATACAATCAAGGTGCACCCTGATGTTTCTCTTGATCTATTGAAACTTGTTTGGTTGCTAAAAGCTATACCCAATTGCTAAGATCACATCTCCAGTCTTTTGATCTAACTGGTTGCTATCTATTTGTTAAAGATGTTTTAAATATAGACATAGAATTAGATTGACTGTTTCCAAGAATAAGAGATGTGATTAGCTGAGATAGGAGTTATTGATATGATTAATTCGTTCCTAAAAATTGTAACATTCACATATATAAGTATATGTGGTCTTACCTTGTGGTTAAGCCATTTCACTCAATTCTTATTCTTGACATGATATCAAAGCTAGGATCCTAATTTTCTAAATTTTTTGGGCTCCGTATAACACAAATTTCATCGTTGGTGTCTACTTCACAATTACTCATTGTCATATTTTTCTTTCAACAATCGCCGAAGCCAACCAAGACTCATCTCAATTTAGTCAAAGTCAAAGCCCTAGTTATCAACACCAGTTGGCTACTTCTTTCTTAAAATTGAATCCCTAGCTTAATTGCAACAACCTTTGACATTAGGAGGCTATCGCAAAAGCCCTAGCTTCATCGCAACAACCTTCTTCGTCACACCTCTTATCGTTGCAAATCTCATCCTCACAGAAGCTTCATTGTAATCATCAACATCCACCTATGTAATTACCTTCCTACAACGAACCCCCTGGTGCCTTTTTCCGATGACGACATAACTTCAATGACTACATATTATAGTTCCCTTTTTTTTTCTTTTTTTCTTTTTTTCCTTCCCTTCAATGGCTTCTGAAACAAATACCACCTCAATTAATTTCCCTATGAACTCCAAACCACATGGTTCCTCTCACTGGCCTATGCACCTAACCACTAGGAAACGGGAAAGACTTTCTACAATGGACTTAACCACTACGAAACAGGAAAGACTTTCTACAATGGTCAAATGCTATGAAAATAGCTCTCACTCACCTTAGAATACATAAACATCTCACTGAATCTACTCCAACCATAACAACATACCATCACGATCTCTAGATTCAAGATGGCGCTAACATTGTTTGCCCTTTGTGGAACGAACTCTATGGAGGCTAGTGCAGTGGATTTATGTCCTCACTTAGATACTTACAAAGAAATTTGGTAGTATGTCGACCTGTTGTATTTCAGTGATCTATGCAAAACGTTCAGTGTTTCCGGTGAGTTCCTTAAACTTCAACAATTTAGTAATAGTATTACCACTTATTTTGCAACCTTGAAGAAAATGTATAAAGAACTGAATTCCCTCCGACTGCTATCAACTGACATTCATGGGATGCAAAAGCAAAGGGGACAAATGGTTGTGCTAATTTTCTTGCTAGTCTTGATTTCAAATTTGAGCCTGTTAAGGCACAGATTCTTGGTAGATCTTCACTTCCATTCCTTGGTAAGACATACTCACGAACCCTTATGGTTGCATCTCAAAATCCTTCAGTTCAGGTTAATTTTGCTCGATCTACTCAAACTGGGGCAATGGATGAAAACTCTCTCAAGATGCACGTGGAGGAGACCGTAATAACAAAGGCAAGGAACCTCAATCCAAGTGCACACATTGTGGATGGATGCGACACCTCTGAGATAAGTCTTGGAAGATGTAAGCCTGCCCAAGTTGCACATGCTGTGACTACTAAGGCTCCTCCTCCTAATAATATAATCCCTAGCAATGATATTCATCATGCTCCGCTAGTGACTTTGGTAAGAAGTATGCCAAGTTCCTTTAGTTTCAGGCCGCTCAACAGGCATCTCTTCTTATTACTTCCCTGGTGCACAAAGGTAACTCCATTGCTTGTTTATCTACCTATTCTCCTATCACTTAGATTTTGGATTCTGGTGCATCTCCAACGGAATGTCTGGAACATCCATTCTATTTTCTTAAAATCCAATATTCTCTACTATTCCTTATGTTACCACAACTAATGGCCATAGTAACCTAGTCAATGGAATTGGTATGACTCATCCCTCTCTCTTCACCTTTTATCTTTAGTTCTCTACGTTCCTTTGCTTTTAACCTTATGTCCATCAGTAATCTTACTTCACAATTAAATTATTCAGTGATCTATCTTCCTCATTCTTTCATCATTCAGGATCTATCGACAAAGAAGAAGCTTGGTGTAAGACATGAAGCTAAAAAGGTTTACTGTTTTAACACACCTTTTGGGCAAACTTTTATAACCTATTCTATAACGACCTCACCACTGGAGATTCAATGTCACCTTGGTCATCCATCATTAGTTAACTTAAAGTCAATGGTTCCTAATTTAAGCCAATTGAAATCTTTAAATTGAGGCTTGTCAGTTAGAAAAGCATCATCGTGCTTCCCTCTCTCCACGAGTCAATAATAGAGTTTTACAGTATGTTGATTTAGTTCGTTCAGATATTTGGAGTTCGAATCGTGTTGTTTCAAAACTTGATTTTCAGTACTTTGTTACATTTGTAGACGATTTCTACCTAACAACTTAAATATATTTAATGAAAGACTGTTCTAAGTTATTTTCAATCTTTCCGTACTAAAATTCAAACTCAATTAAGGAATCCCATTAAAATTCTTTGCAACAATAATACACGAGAATAATTTTCCAAACCATTCACTAATTTTGTCCTCCCATGAAATGCCTCGTTAATACTCTTGTTCTCACACTTCGCAATAGAACAGAGTAGCTGAGACAATATAATGTTTACTTTTTCAAAAGAATGCTCCTTAGGTTTTCTGTAGTGATGCTATTCTCACTCCGTGTGATTTGATTAATCGAATGCCTTCCTCCGTTCTACGTGGTAAGTCTCCCCATTCTATCCTATTTTCATACAATACTTGTTTCCTCTTTCACCATGGATATTCGAGGGTGTGACATTTGTTTACCAGTTCACAGTCTAGTTGATAGACTTGCTCCTCGTGCCCATAAATGTGTCTTTCTTGGATATTCAATACTACAAAAAAGGTATTGTTGTTTCAGTCCATTCCTTTATCGATACTTTGTGCTGATGTTGCTTTCTTTGAGACTACACCTTTCTTTTCTGAATATTCATCCCCATCTTCATTGGATGAGTTTTCCTTCATTCCTAGTTACTTTTTGGATCCTCCATCCAATTCTAGGCGACTTGATCATTCTGGCTTACAAGCTTACACAATACACCTTCTACAGTTTCCATTACTCAACTGTTTTCTCCTGAATCTCCAGATACTATAAGTGACGACCAACTGCCCATTTCTTTCTGCAAAGGTAAATGGACTCGTACTTCTCATCCTATCTCGAACTTTATTTCCTACCATGCCTTATCTCCCTCCTACCATGCCTCCATTTCTTTTATATCTCTATTTCTATCCCTAAATCGGTGCATGAAGCTATCTCTCACTCTAGTTAGCGCTTCACGATGGAAAATGAACTATCTACCATTCGAGTTAATGATACTTGGAAGCTGGTCTAGCTTCTTCTTGGAAAGTCAATTGTTAGTTGTTGTTAGGTCTATACTATTAAAGTGTATCCCGATGGCTCTCATAATAGGTTGACAACTCACCTAGTTGACAAAGGATATAAATAGGTCCATGGCTTAGATTGTTTTTATACTCTCTTCCCTATTGCTAAGATCACCTCTATGCGACTCTCACTTTAGTAGCCACCTTTGATTGGCCTCCTCACCAGCTAGATATCAAAAATGCTTTCTTACACAGTGATTTGGAGGAAAAGTTTATACAGATTAACCTCTTACGTGTGTTACTCAAGGGAATTCTGGACTAGTGTATGAACTCAAGAAGCCTTTATATGACCTCAAATAGTCTCCTCGCACCTGTTTAGTAGATTTAATACTGTGTAACCAAATTCTTCCTATCTCATTGTAGAATTGATCATTTTGTATTATATTGGCATTCTACTTACGGGAAAATACATCTTCTTGTTTATTTAGATGACATGTTATCACAAGAATGATACCCAAAGCATTAATAATTTGAAGTTCTTTCTCCAAAAGAAATTTAGTACTAAACATTTGGGTCAAATTTAAGTACTTGGTATTAAGGTAGCCAAATCACACGAGTAATGGTCTATTATAAAAGAAGTATGTTCTAGACTTACTCTATGAGACAAGTATGCCGGCACTAAACCAACTAATACTCAGATGGATCATCATACAAAACTCATTTCAAATAAGGTTGATTTATTAGAAATCCTAGTCTATCGAAAATAGATACAAAACTAAATTACTTGATAGTAACAAGGCCATATAGTTCATTCCTTGTGAATATAATTAGCCAATTTCTGGAATTCCCTCGAACTTCTTACTGGGATGCGGTTATTAGAGTTCTAAGATATCTAAAAGGAGCACAAGGAAAGATCTTTATATAAGAATCACGATCACACTTCCATTCAAAGATATACAGATGCAGATTCGACAAGATCACCATCAAATAAACACTCCACTATTGGTTATTTGGATGAAATCTGGTGTTATAAAGTAGGAAGTAGATTGTAGTTGCAAGGTTTAGTGCAGAATCAAAATATAGAGCTATGCCTCATACTTCAGGTAAATTAATCTAGATACAGCATTAGTTGGAGGAGTTAGAAGTCCATCATTCATAGCCAATGAAACTATTGCATGATAACCAAGCTACAGTACATCTTGCTTCTAACCCAGTACTTCATGAAAGAACAAAGCATATCGAAATAGAATGTCAGTTTGTCAAGAAAAGATGCAACAAAATATCATCAAAACAAGACATATTAAGCCAGAAAACTTAACTTACAACCTTATTCACTAAAGCACTTGGAGGTCATCCGGTTAGACACCTTTGTAACAAGTTTAGAACATATGATATATATATATACACTCCAACTTGAGGAGTACTAGAGATGTTGTAAATATAGAAATCGGATTAGATTGATTTCTAAATTGATTGTCTCCTAAAATAGGAGATGTGATTAGGCGTGATTAAAAGTGATTGATATGAATGATTGTTTCCTAAAATTGTAACATTCATGTATACAAGTATACGTGGTCATACCTATTATGGTTAAGCAATTCCATTCAGATCTTGTTATTGATATTGCCATTGGTTCTTTCAACAATTTGAATGTAAAAAATGCCTTTTTGCACAATGATATAGAGGAAAAAGTCTATATGAAGTGACTTACTAAATTTCTGCTTAGAGGGAGTGGGATCACTGTGTAAGCTTAAGAATCTCTGTATGGTCTAAAACGGTCTCCTATGGCATGGTTCGGAAGATTCAATATAGTGCCCATTGAATTTGACCTTGCTGAAGGTGGTGTGGACCACCCTATGTTCTACCATCACTCTACTCATGGAAGGATACAACTCCTAGTATACATAGATGACATTGTCATTACAGGAGATGATACGCAAAGCATTACCAACTTGAAGTACTTGCTTCAAAATAAATTTAGAACTAAGGATTTGGAACCACCAAACCACTTTATGGTTATTGAGGTAGCCTAATCATGCAAAGGGAGTACTACTCTCACAAAGAAACCATGTTCTGGACTTACTATTTGAGATAGGTACAATGAACTCCAAACTTATAGATAATCCGATGGATCCTAATGTAAAAGTCAACGTAGATAAGGGATATTTATTAAAAAGTCCTAGTCACTATAGAAGGTTGATTGAGAAGCTGAGCTATTTAATTGTGACAAGACAAGATATTCCATTTTCCGTGAGCGCAATTAGTCAAATTTTGGAGTCACCATGCAGTTATTCAAACAATTAGGTATTTATAGGGAGCACATTGAAAAGGCTTGTTGTATCAAGATAATGCACATCCTTTGTTAAAGGGGTATACAGATGCAAATTAGGTAGAATCACCATAAAATAGATGCCCCGCCACTAGAGACAGAAACTTCATCAAAGGTAATCTAGTGTCAAGGTATAGTGAGAAGCAAACAATTATAGTAAGACCAAGTGCAAAATTAGAATACAATGAGATAGCTCACACTTCAAATGAGCTAATCTAGTTATGAAGTTTGATGAAAAAAATGGGAGTAATTCATTCACAACTTATGTAGTTGTTGTAAGATAACCAAGCTATAATTCACATCGCCTATAATCTAGTGTTGCATGAAAGGCCTGCACACACTAAGGTAGATTGTTATTTTGTCATGGAAAGGATCCTACAAAATATCATCAAAACTAATCATATTTAATCTAAACACCAATTTGTTCACTTAAGCCCTTAGAGGGTTTGAGTCCAATACATTTGTAACAAACTTAGAAGGTATGATAAGTATGCTCTAGTGATTGATTCCTTCAACATAAGTGATTGTGATTTGTGGAAACGAGGCACAACAGAGAATAGAAAGAATATATTTTTCCGTGTTCTATTAATCATCATATGGCTGCTTATATATAATTAACCCTAGTTACAGAATAGGAAAATTCTAATAAGATCCTAGTTAAATCCCCTACGGGTACAACTGTTATAATATTTCCTATTAATTCGATTCTTTCCTACGCTCCCCTCAAGCTAGTAAATAGATATTCTTCATTCCTAACTTGGATATACTTGTTTGAAACTTATACTGCTCAAGCCTTTAGTAAGCACGTCTGCAAGTTGTTGGTCAGTAAACACGTAAGGTGTACAAATCAAACATCTGTCCAGCTCTTCTTTAACAAAGTGTCGATCTACTACAATATGCCTTGTTCGACCATGCCGCACAAGATTATGTACTATGTTGATTGCAGATTTATTACGGCAATAAAGTCACATTTGGCCATCCCACTAAACCTCCAAATCTCCTAAGATGATTTTCAACCACAATAGTTCACAAATGCCTTTAGCCACTGCTCGAAACTCTATTTTTGCACTTGACCTTGTCACTAAATTCTACTTCTTACTTTTCCATATCATGAGATTCCCACCAAGAAATCTACAATATCTAGAAATTGATCTTGTAACAATCACTGATCCGACATAATCTGCACCTATATATGCTTCAAGTATCAATTCTATGCTCCTTTTGAACAAGATTCCTTACCCTAGAATTCCTTTAAGATACTATAGTCCTCGATTTACAGCTTGCATGTGAACTTCTTTGAGATTTTGTAAAAATTGACTAATCACACTAACTGCAAAGCTATATATGGCCTTGTGTGAGAGAGAGAAATAAGTCTTTCCACCAGGCATTGATACATCTCCTTATCCACCATGTCATCTTCCTCAACGTCTCCAAGCTTGTGATTGGGGTCTATTTGTGTGCTAGCTGGTTTACATACCAATTTTCCCGTCTCTTTCAATAGATCCATGACATACTTCTATTGGAAGATAAAGATTCCCTGCCTAAATTGTGCAACTTCAACACCTAAGAAGTACTTCACCCTTCCTAGTTCTTTGATCTCGAATTCGTTGGCCAGAAATTACCTCAAAAGTTCTCTCTCCTCTTCATTATCCCCAATTACAATTATGTTGTCACCATATACCACAAGAACTGTGACTCCCCTTAAATTTGGTTGCTTGACAACCAATGTACAATCCCTTGACTTTGATTCTATCCCATGTCTCTCATAACTTTAGTAAACTTTCCAAACCACGCCCTTAGAGATTGTTTAAGCCCATTGTAAGCCTTCTTCAGTTTACAAACTTGATTAGTACCTATGTTGCTTCCAAGTGGGATGTCCATATAAATTTCTTCTTCAAAATCTCCATGGAAGAATGAATTTTGTACATCAAACTGTTGCAACCCCTAGTCATAATTCACAGCCAAGGATAACCAAACTCTGACAGTATTCATCTTGGCAACAGAAGTAAATGTCTCTTGATAGTCCACGCCATATGCTTGAATATAACCATTAACAACTAGCCTTGCCTTGCACCTCTCTAGTGACCTACCTGCTCGGTATTTCACAGTATAAACCCATTTACATCCCATAGGATTTTTCCCATCAAGTAAATTCACAAACTCCCATGTTTTGTTCTTTTCTAAGGTTTCATCTCTACATTCATAGCTTGTTTCCAATTTTCATTAGATAACACCTCGGATAACATGGTAGGAATAGAAAAGTTATTTGAATTCACAAGGAAAATTTTATGAGAACATGAAAATTTTTCAAGTGACGCAACATGAGAACGTGGATGCAATGGGTTCTTGGTGCATTC
>QLOD02000030.1:12004440-12036802 GCA_003260245.2 Sideroxylon spinosum | reverse complement strand
CCGTTTGATCAAGAAAAGTTTATCATTGCCTGTCTTTCTTTCATATAACTCCTGGAGTTTAGTCCACAAAGTTCTTGCATGCATTTCTCCAGTGATATGGTTTAAAATATTATCATTCACCCATTGCCTAATAAATCTACAAACCTGTCGGTGAAGCAAGGTCCAGTCCGCATCGGATTTATTTTCTGGTTTCTCTGTACTAAAAATAGGTAAGTGAAAGTCTTTTACATAAAGAGGATCCTCCATCTTTCCTTTCCAAACATGATAATTTGAACCATTCAATCTAATCATTCTAGCCAAATTCAAACCAGTCTCCATAATTCAACACAGCAAACAATAAAGCAACCTTGCTCTGATACCACTTTGATGGGAGAAAATCAATAATTCAAAAAAATATTTCTCCTGTGTGTATGAATTCTATAGGAGACAACTATTTCACCACAATGTATATGCTGTCAATAATAAAAAATTCAAGTAATATAACCACACACATGCATAATGACACAATCGAATTTTTAATGTGGAAAACCTCCCCGAATTGAGGAGTAAAAACCACATGGCCTTAGCCCACACAAAAACTTCACTATCAATCAAATTGTGAGTACACAGGGTATCCCTTACTTCATCTAGGAATACATAACAGCAGTAATATCAAGAAACTTAATTCTTGGAATATAATCACAATTTAATAATGACGTGAAGTAAAATAGAGAAGGAAGTCACAAACGCAGCACAGTCTAGACTGTATAACTCTCTGTAGAAATCTCCAATCAACGATCCCTCTGGTCTGATTACAGAATCATATGTTTTACACCTTCTGTCAAAATTTTAGATTGATCCAATGGTTGATGGCAGATATATCACCCTTTGAAAAAGACTGCACTGGACAGACAACAAGTTTTCCTATTTTCTGATCACCACTGTTTGGTCAACCGGAGCTCACCACAGGAAAAACCGATATTGACGATCCAACCATTCATATTATACTACCAGATGTTCTAAATATTCTGACTAAAACCAAACCGAGCCAACGGTTAATCACGGAGATAATGGCAACAGACGAAAACTGCACACCGAAAAACTACAACTCTAAACTTCCAAACAGCACTGTTCGGGGATGCTGTTCTCACTGTTGTAGATTCGAATCAACGATCCGACCGTACAAACTCTAGAAACACAAGAGAGGGATATATTGACCCACATTTAGGCTAATCCGACGGTAGGTAAAGAAGATAGAGCTTGCATAAAATTACTATACCCAAGCCATTCTCTTCTTTCTTCCTCTCTTCTTTTTCTCCTTTTTTTTTTTCTTGCGGCTGCCCTACTTTTTACCAGCTCATTAGGCTGGATATTTGGGCCTCAAGCCCTACAGAATTAGCACAAGATATGTCTGTCATTATCAGGGCTTCTACATCACATGTTACCATTAATTTTGTGCCAATTTATCTTTTACGATAGAAATAACTAGGAGACTTTTCATGGTCTTTCATTATGAATCTTGTGTTTACTTACCATAATTTGTCTTTTATGAAATAAAAATAAAAAAATAAGAAAAAAAGAAAGAAAGAAAAAGAAAAAGAAAACGACAACCTGCATTTCGGCCCTGTTTGGTTGGACAAAAGCAACCAAAAGTTATAAAAAATTATAAATATTTATCTACTTTTATCGTTTTTCGTGTGTTTCTTTTCAAAATTTAAATTTTACAAACTCTTACAAAAGAGTTACAAAGAACTAAAAAAGTTATCCACTTTCTCCCTTTTTTAACATTTGTCAACTTTTGGTATTGATTTTTGGTCAAAACCATTAGAATAGCTTGCTTTTTACCACAGATTATTTTGGTAACTTTTGATTGGTCTTCCAAACACCAAAAAGTAACTGACGTTACTTATTTTTTTTCTAACTTTTGGTTACTTTTGGTCGTCTAACCACCGCTTCATCATTTCACATAGGTGTCGTGCTTCTCATTACGTGCTATTTTTTGATCGAACACTTCACTACGATGTTTTCTCGATTTGGTATAAAAGGGGTGCCGCACATAATGAACCCACTTCATGTTCATGGAATCGTGGAAAAGCAAAACAGTTGTGTAAAATACAAAGCCTATCCTTGAGATATAACAGAAAGTGAGACAGCACTCCAAACAATTCTTGAAGCTTCCTTGGCAAACATATTCCAATTTGGCTAACTAAAGATTCCAATATAATTAGAAAATCAAATTTGTTAGATTATTTACCAACAAAGATCTCATGTAACACGATGTATATATTTCTATGGAGACATTGATCCAACTAAAGTTGTAAATTTCCCTTCTAAGCAATTGGCAATCCAAACTGTTGGACCGGGGGGGAGGGCAGCGCCCGGGGGCATAGTAACAATATTCAACGACGTTTTTTACTTTTTCTAATATATATTCATGAGATTTTGATAAAAATTTAAAAATCCAATTAAATTACAAGAAAATAAAAAAAATCACGATAATTTTCTAATCGACGCAAAATTTGTGTTAAATTCGCAAAAGTCACAAGGTTGCACAATCTCCCGTCACTCTAGACATTCTTTGTGACAACTTACTGATACTATTAGAAACTTAAATTACCTAACAGTATAAATACATTAGGAACTAATAAGTACAAACTAAAAAAAAAAACATAGTTACGACGTTAGAATCTAGATGGTGCCTTGAAACTTTTAACGTTGTCCATCAATATCAATACTTTTTTATTTGTTTCACTTTAACTAAAAATAATATATATATATATTATTATAATTTAGATTTACCTTTTTGATATGAGAACATTCTGCATTACCTTGAACAAACGATTATCTCGTCCACCATTAACCCGATCGAGTGAGTCCAACTAGTATCCACTCTGACCATTCCCGACTATGGGCATCCAAGTATGGACGTTCCCGGTTGAGCCTCTTGTACCCGAATGGGGCATCCGAGTAGGGATACTTTCCAGTCAATCCCCAATTGTCTAATTAGCTTATGACTAGCCAAGCTATTCCCACTAGGGTGGCTGACCCCATGGATTATGCGTAAAATCATTTTTTGACAGTTTCGATATATGTGCATATAAAGGTGTTGTTATAAACCGTATTGTATGTATATAACGAATTGGCTAACTAACTGGAGATCAATCTTGGGATCTATAATATAGGTGACGTTAGTCCATCAGAGAATGTTTAGGTACTGTTACATATAGTTAATGTCTACCATTCCACGTAAGGTCTTTTATATATATATATATATATAGCATTATTTCACAATGACACAGCTACAACTCACTTTCCTTATTGAAACTCTGCAAAATTATTTTCTCAACTCTCTTTTGCTAACTCAAGCATCAAAAATTCTTTGGCAGGTACCATACCGATGTTCATGTAGCCTTCTAGACTTGGAGCGGATTCACAGGCATCACTTTTAATTATTAATAATTTATGCATAAATATATGATATAATATATATATATTAGCTATGTTCAAATCATGGAAAAAGTGAATCACATAAACAAACTATTAGTACTACAGACCCCATATTTGTTTGTTATTTTTTGTTAAATTAATTTGTGGCTTTATAACTCAAATTTATTAAAGAAACTTTTACAGCTACATAGTTATGTAATTAAATATATAAATAGTTATACTTATACACATAATAAAAATAATTTTTATAATATTTTTTAAATTTACATAAAATAGTTATCTATAGTTGTACATGTTTAATAACAAACACAAATATAAAAAAATTGTAGGTTATTTTTTTCGGCTCATTATTTTTGCATATAATTATTTAATTAACATTTTTTGGATGAGTTTGGAGTGATAAAAAGTAAAATAAAATGAAATAAACTGAGATAAGTTGTGAATTCGTAATTCGTGTAATAATATAAAAAGTAAATAAATTTTAGAAAATTTTAATATTTTTTATTATTTTTCAGAATTTTTTTATCATTTTTCAGAGTTTTATTATTCTAAGCAGAGCCCTTATCTTTGTAATTATAATTATAGATATAAAAAAGAAAATTATTACTTGATAAAAAATGTTATAGTTATATCAAAATTAATAAATTATTTTGCCCTTTTTTTTTTTGAATTATTTCATATTTTTTAATGAATTTGGGTGTTATATCAAAACTTTTTATGTATATTTTTTTTAACTATCTCGAATAATACTCGATTTACAAATTTATCATCCCCACGAATAATTTTCAAATGCGGAGTTTGTGCGGGGCACTTTTCCAGGAAGCCAGTCGATGGGCAGTGGGACGGCTCTGAACAGAATGGAGACTGCTGGCGCGGTAGGACTGGTGCCGCTGAGCACAATTTGTGCAGGATTTTCCAATTTTTTTTTTTTAATCTTATGTTATGCTTCAAGTTTTGAACCAGTAAAACTAACGGCCAAGAGGGCTAATTCTAACACAATTTTGATATGTAAATTCTCATGAATACTAAACATAGATCTAACATAAAAATTTGTAGTTATTCATCACTTATAACTGTCTGGCATCAAATGTTTCAGTTATAAAGCGAAAAATAGTTTTAAATTAAAATCAATTCAAAATTAAAAAAATTGAGGGTTGTACTTAACCATAAAAAGTTAATTATTGCACTAAAATTAACACTAAGCTAAAGAAGTAAAATATAATTACCCGTTAAACTAACAATGCTTTTTTTCTCCAAAAAAAATATTAAATTTGCTTTTAGTTAAGGCAAGTTCTGTTCATTCGGTTTCAACTTTTAAACTTATATGTTTTGGAAAGGCAGATGATGTGAAAACAAAGACCCTGAAAGTCAAGTGTAATTATTGGCAGCACTAATTAGTTATGATTTTCTTCCCTTCCTTGAGGTGATGGCACTGATAGCAATGTCCCCAAAGTCAAGTCTAGGCACAGGCTTTTCATGCAACGCGGCATAAGAGGTAATAACAATGTCCACCCAAAGTCAAGTCTTGGTTTAGGCTCTCCATGCAAAGTGAGTCGAGGGAATCTTGAGGTTAAAACACAATTTTAGAATTTAAAGTTGTGATTTCACACTTCAAATTCTTACAAAAATTTATTTATTGAATGAACATATTTTAATTTTAATCATTGAATGAATTTTTGTAAGAATATAAAGATTATAAATAAAATTTTAATAACCATCAATTCTACACAATGAAGAGAAATTACTATGATCTTGAGATCAATCAATCATGTGATATTAAGATTATGAATTGTTCGATTGAAATAAGTGGTTAACAATAAAAATAAATTTTAAAATTTTAAACGAGGGTTTAAATTTGTTTTAAATTTATTATGATTGTGAATCATTTAATTGATGTGAAAACAAAGACCCTGAAAGTCAAGTGTAATTACTGGTAGATTAATTAGTCATGATTTTCTTCCGTTCCTTGAGGTGATAGCATTGATAGCAATGTCCCCAAAGCCAAGTCTAGGCTCAGGCTTTTCATGCAACACGGCAGAAAAGGTAATATCAACGTCCACCCAAAGTCAAGTCTTGGTTTAGTCCGTGCAAAGTGGGACGAGGGAATCTTGAGGTTAAAACACAATTTTAGAATTTAAAGTTGTGTTTTCACACTTTAAATTCTTATAAAATTTATTTAACGAATCAACGTGTTTTTATTTCAATTGTTGGATGAATTTTTGTAAGAATATAAAGATTACAATTTTAATAACCGTCAATCTTACACAATGAGGATAAATTACTATCATCCTAAGATCAATCATGTGATATTAAAATTTTCATAATAAACATAAATTTTAAAATTTTAAATGAGAATTTAAAATTTTTTAAATTTATTTTTATTATAATTCATTTAATTTTAATTAAATGATTTACAATCATAATATCACACGGCTAATCTCAGGTTCCCCCGGGGGGCGAAGTCCGTCCATGCACGGCAAATGAGCATTGTCTCCCAATGTCAAGGTTTAGGCTTTTCAACTTCAACATAGGTGGTGTTTTGATCTTATTCTTCAAGTTTTGAACCAAGAAACTAACGGCCAAGAGGGCTAATTGTAACAGCATGTGGGGCGTGAAAAAAACGGAAATATATATATATATATATATCAAAAAGTGAAGTTTTTTTTGAAATTTAAAGTTTAAAAAATTATTTTAAAATGATATTGAATGTTTGTGTTTGATTTGATATAAAGTTATTAAAAAAATGTATAAAGTAACACATGATAAATTTTGGTAGAGCATTTTGAAAATTATTAGAGTTTTGTAGAATTTTTTGATATAAATGTCAATACACATTTTTTAAAATTCTGACAAAATCAGTTAGAACGCGTTAAAATGACTTATTTCAACATGTTTTAACAATTTTTTTCAAGAATGTTGGAACTTTTTGGAGTTTGAAAATTTTGAAACTTTTCAAATTTTTTAAAGTTGGTTGGTGCTCCAAACCCTAACACAATTTTGAAATACAGGCTGCGTTTGGAGCCTAAAGAAAAACAAAAAAGATTCAAAAAGTTTTAAAAGTTAAACTTCAAAAATTTGAACTTTTTTGAAAAAATTTTCAAAATCCGTTGGAACGGGTTAAAATAGGACGTTCCAACGGCTTTGCCAGAATTTTTTTTAAAATTGTACTGATATTTGTACTAAAAAGTTTTACAAAACTCCAAAAATTTTCAAGATTCTCTACTGAAATTGTGCCACGTGTCATTTTATATAATTTTTAACAACTTTATATCAAATCAATCATAAATATCTAACCATCATTACAAAACAACTTTTTACACTCCAAACACCCAAAAGTTACACTTCTAGCTTTTTTGGTTTATTTTGGGACTCCAAGTATAGCCTAAGCATAGATCTAACATAAAAGTTTGTAATTATTCACTATTTACAACTGTTCGGCGTTAAAGGTCGTTTGGTTCCACTGTTGTTTTTTTATCTATATTTACATGTTTATATGTTCTGTTTTTTATGTCCTGTTGTCAGCTTTTTTTTCTTGAAATGAAAACTAAAACTATGTTTAAAAACACAATTTTGTTTGCAATTATTAATTTTTCTTTTGCATAAAAATATTTAACCTTATTAGTTTCTTAAAAATTAATTGAATTTAATAAATATATTTCATATTAATTTAATTATGTTATTTATTAAAAACAATTGAATAAAATATAAATATTTTATCATTTAACCCAATAAATAGTAAAATATATTAATTATAATTCAATTATATTACCTAGTAAAAATAATTGAATAAAATATATTTCATAATATTTAGATAGTTTAATTACGATATTTATTAAAAATAATTTAATAAAATATTTTTTTAAATAAATGAATTAAATTAAATTAATCATTAAATTAATTTAATTTAATTTAACTATGATATTTATTAAGAATAATTTAATAAAATATATTTAATATTAATTAAATTAATTATTTTAAATTCAATACTAAATTAAATTATTTAATGTAATTATACTATTTAATAAAATATATTTAGGTACACACCTTAATTGCTTTAAAATTATAAATATCTTCACCTTGTGTTCTTAACCACAAAAAAAAAAAAAAAAAAAAGCACTTTAGATATAGTGTAATGCTATGCACATGATTCCTGCGAGAGAATAGTCGTCATTGACAAAGGCGCAAATTTCGGTCTTCAGTCTTCGTAAAGGAGTAGGACAGAAGTATCAAAGATTTTTTCAATTGTCTCCCATTGTTAAAAGCAAATGTGTGGCTAAGATTAGTCTTCCCGTTCATACTGACACATGGCTGTCAACGAACGTGCCTCCTCAAGTTGTATTCTTTCCGGTATTAACCCAGCTATGACGACAATCCAATTTTGCGTGTCTTGAGTTCGTCAATCAACGATGCACATTAATGTTCTCTCCTGCAATAAAATAAACCCCGCCATGCACTTAAAATCTCATCGTATACATCCTCCTCCTCCACCCAGCAACACCCTTTAGCTAGTGAAAAATCCCAGGAATGGCATCCTTGGCAAAATCATTTTCCAATCCATTCCAAATTTTCTGTTCGTGTTTATTAAATTTTTTTATTTTTTATTTTCAAAAAGTACAAACTTAAATAAAAAATGTAAATAAAAAAAATATTTTCATTCTATTTTTCTTCTAATACAAACACTTTTTTCAATTTTAACACTTGTCATCTTATCCGTTGGATTTAATTTTGTTTCATAACTTCTTTATTTTTGTTGAGATTTTTGTATCATTTGAAATCTAATCCAAATTAATAAAATTTGATAAAAATTCATTATTTTTTTCTTAAACTATGAATAAATTTATCCTCATATCTCATATTTACCATATTTTGTATTTTCTATTAAAATGGTTAAATTAAGTATTTCTTTTAGATCAATTTGATTCAATTCTTAGATTCAAATACGTGTTTCAAATACAAAATTTCGTTTATTAAATCAAATCAAATCAATTTTTTATCTTAAAATCAAATGAATTCTAAGAAATAAATGTTTCCAAAACCAAGCGCTAACACTTTCTGTCCTATATAGAAAGACTATATGAAATACGAGAGCAAAGACCCTGAAAGTCAAGTATAATTAATGAAGTGTATGATTTTCTTCCCTTCCATACACGGCATGCCGATGAACTGATAGCAATGTCCGCCCAAAGTCAAGTCATGTCTAGGTTCAGGGGCTCCATGCAAAATAAGGGGACACTAAACATCACCCTGAAGCTAGATATGTGATCAGAGTTACGAACCATTTAATTAAAATTGAATGGTTCGTAACAAAAGTAAATTTAAAATAATTTTAAGCTCTAATCTAAACTTTTTAAATTTATTTTTATTGTGAGCCTTTGACAATTCGTAACCCCAATCTCACATAGCTAACCTCGAGGTTAACCTCCCTTTCCTGAAGTCCCTCCCTTTCCTAAAGTCCCTCCATACATGACAGATGAGGTGATAACAATGTCTCCCAAAGTCAAGTCTAGGTTTATACTTTTCAACATCAATCTAATTAACATTTTGTATTTTGTTTTTTAAGGTAACCAAACTAACTCTCTTATATTTTAAATTTATTTTAAATTATGAAGGATTAACCTATCAAACTAGTAAAAAGTGATAAAGTAACTTTTCTCTATCTATCTGTCATCTAGCAATTACTTGCTAAAATTGGCTCTAGTTAGTGTCCATAAACCTTTTTTCTTTTATTAATTTATATATAAATATAAGAAAATTTAATCCAAAGTGAATCTATACGTTAAACATCTTACTTGGTATATACATAGGCAAAAATAATTATTTATTTATTTATTCACTTTTTCCTTACGTAAGAATTAGGATAGTACACTCTTGCAAAGTAATACATATGAGTTAGGACATTTGCTTAATCAAGTACATTACTTCGCGAGAACACAGAGAAAGTTGGTGGGTGCCTTGCTTCACTGCATGGCACATGAGTGCAGGAGCTCACAAGGAAAAGTAAAAAGTGTGTACTAAAAGTCCTAATCTCCCTAGATGTCGCTGGAAATTTCAAAGAGTATGCAAAGCGATTGGGATACCGCGAAGTTCACTAGCTGGGTTGCTGGATAGTGCTGGATAATTTGAGGACATTAGTCTAAAGTTGCTCGCAAGTAAACTCATCCTAGTGAGTAACGCAATTTCAAATTTTTGAGAATTCTATTTGAGTCTATTTCCAACTGGATCTCTTGTTTCTATACAAATGAGACTTATTGTCAAAGCTGGTTCAAGTACTAGGTAACTTAACTTATAGCCTAAGACTCCCATCCAACAAAAAAAAAAAAAAAAATTCCCAAATTTAAATATATATATTTAGTTATTTTAAACTTATTCTCTCCTTAATTTCAATACTTATCTTGATCTATATAATTTTGGAACTTTTCTTAATTCATAGAAACAACACCTTAAGAGTATCTATAATATATTTATTAAAAGAATTATTTTAATTTGATTCTATTTCTTTTTATTTTCACCAATGATAAGATATTCTCCATTATCTTTAATTCTAAAATTGACTTACACAATTAGCAAATACATTTAATGATTATTGGTCCCAAATTATTGTCTTAAGAGCTATATTAAAATTTAATATGTAATTATATGTCTTAATGGCTAGAAGAATTATCTTTAAATAAAAATTTTAAAATATTTTATATTATACTAAAACTTATAAAATATCTTAAAATAATTCAATTTCGCTTGAAGTTTTTTGATAAAATTCACTTATTCTCAACTATTTTTGGAAAGGTTCTCAACTTTTGGATGAATAACTCTAACCTAAAAAATAGTTTGAATATTTTATCTTGATAAGTTAATTAGGTTTAATTTAGTAATAAACAAATATGCTACTTCTATTTTTAACTTTTCTTTTTGTTTGTTTCATTTGATTTCTTTATGAAATTTTATTTTATTTCTATTTTTCATAACTTTTAAGAACGTTGTTTGTATTTTTAAAAAACTTTTTAGTTATAAAATATTAACATATAAAAAATTTTAAAAATATATGTAATATTTTCTAGCCCAAAATCTTTTCCGCCTTAGACCCCTAAATAGTTTGATACAGTTCTCTGTATTGTACACCTGTAACAGTTTACATTAAGGTTTTCTAAGTTTTGAATTGATCGAAAAACTAAGAATAAGGTGAGAATATATGGTTTCTAACATCTCTTTAATGTTTTCTTATATTCCTTATTATATTGTCGGAGGTTTATAGTAAATAGTCAATACACCATGTACATATATATAGACATGTTACCAAATCACGTAAAATCTTGTCATCCTCTACGGTTGCTTTTTTTTCCCCCCCTCATTTCTTTATTTGCTTCTATTACTTTTGTTGCTAAGATAATCTGAATTTTGCACAACAATTTGATATTAAGATTATTTGATATACACATGAGAATTGATCTGCATTAGAAAATCAATATATGAGTATTTAATTAATGTAGCATAATCCCCTAAACTATTAAATTTAGACTTTTGAGTCCAAAGGTGTCTTATACGTATATATACATATATACATATACATATATTTAATGGGAGAAAATTAACAATTCAACAAAATATTTCTCCTGTGTGTATGAATTCTGTAGGAGACAATTATTTCACCATAATATATACTGTCAATAATTAGAAATTCAAGAAATATAATCACACACATCCACAATGACATAATCGAATTTTTAATGTGGAAAACCTCCCTGAATTGAGGAGTAAGAACCACGGGACCTTAGCTCACACAAAAACTTCACTGTCAATCAAATTGTGAGTACATAGGGTATCCCTTACTTCATCTAAGGATATATAATAGCCGCAACAACAACAAACTCAATTCTTGGAATACAATCACATTTAACAATGAAGTGAAGTAAAATAGAGAGAGAAGTCACAAATGCAGCACTGTTTGGACTGGATAACTCTTCGTAGAAATTTTTAGTGGACGATCCCTCCAGTCAGATTACAAAAACATATGTTTTAAATCTGCTGTCAACATTGTAGCTTGATCCAACAGTTGATCGTAGAGATATCATCCTTTGAAAAAGACTGCATTGGACAGACAACAAGTTTCCCTATTTTCTGATCACCACTGTTAGGTCTACCGAAACTCACCACAAGGAACTGATATTGACGATCCAACCATTCAACTTATAAAAACAGATGTTCTGAATATGTTGAACAAAACCCAAACCAATCCAATGGTTAAACATGGAGATAATAGCGATAGATGAAGACTGCACACTAGAAAAAACTACAACTCTGCACTTCCAAACAGCTCTGTTCGGGGAAGCCGTTCTCACTGCTACAAGTTAGAATCAACGATCCGATCGTACAAACACAAGAAACACAAGAGAGGGATGTGCTGACCGAAATTTAGGCTAATCAGACTGTAGATAAAGAAGATATAGACTTCAGAATATTGCTGCACACAAACTGTTGTTCTCTTCTTTCTTCCTTTTCTTTTTCTTTTCTTCTCTTCTTTTTTTCTTTCTTGCAGCTGCCTTACGTTTTGCCAGCTCATTGGGTTGGATATTTGGGCCTCAAGCCCAATAATCTCCCTTTCCAGTCAATGAGCAGCATACTCCATCTTGGTTATTTGGAGTGGATCGCCATTCCGGTGATCAAATGACACACCTCAAGCTTCTCCCTTGGTAATGCTTTGGTCAACATATCGAAACCATTATGATCCGTGTGAACTTTCTCAAGTTCTAGTAGCTTTTCATTCAGGACATCTCTAATCCAATGATATTTCACATCAATATGTTTTGATCTTGTATGGAAAGTAGAGTTCTTACCAAGATGGATAACACCTTGACTATCATAAAATAACACATACCTATCTTGTTTGAAACCAAGCTTTCCAGTAAACTTTTTCATCCATAGCAGCTCTTTACAAGATTCAGTTGTTGCAATAAACTCTACCTCTGTAGTAGAAAGTGCAACACATTTTTGCAACCTTGATTGCCACGCTACAGCTCCATCTGCAAAAGTAATCAATTAACCAGAAGTAGACCTTCGAGTATCCACATCTTCTGCCATGTCTGCATCTGTATATCCAATTAGCAACGGCTTGTCATTTCCAATACCAAGTCTCAAACTAGAAGTACCTCAAAAATATCTCATAATCCACTTAACAGCATCCCAGTGCTCTCTTACTGGATTGGACAAGAATCGACTGACAATACCAACATCATGGGTTATATCTAGTCTTGTACACAACATTGTATACATCAAACTACCGACTGTTGAGGCATATGGAACCCTTTCCATGCCATTATTCTCTGTATTCGTAGAAGGACACTACTCAGTGCTTAACCTAAAATGGCTAGCAAGAGGAGAGCTAACCGCTCATATTGAACTTTTGAAGTACTTTTTCAATATACTTCTCTTGTGACATATACAACTTCCTGGCATCCCTCTCATGATAAATTCTAATTCCAAGAATTTGCTTTTCTGGCCCCAAATCCTTCATAGCAAAAGCTTTGCTCAGTTTCATCTTCAATGCATGAATCCTTCCAACATTTCTGCCGATAATCAATATGTCATCAACATAAAGTAGTAAGATAATAAAATCATCATCAGAGAACTTCTGAATAAACACACAATGGTTAGAAGTTGTTTTCTTGAAGCCTTGCTTCCCCATAACATATTCAGATTTGTATACCATTATCTTGGTGCCTGTTTCAACCCATATAAACATTTCTTCAGTTTGCACAAATAATCTTCTTTTCCTTTAACACTAAAACCTTCCGGCTGCTCCATGTAGATTTCTTCCTCCAAGTCACCATGAAGAAATTCTGTTTTCACATCCATCTGCTCAATCTTTAAACTAAGGCTAGCTATTAAACCAAGCACAACACAAATGGATGATAATTTTACAACTGGAGAAAAAATCTCATCAAAATCAATACCTCTCTGTTGACTGAATCCTTTGACAACCAATCTTGCTTTATATTGAGGTTGAGTTTCAAGCTCATTATGCTTTATTCTGTAAACCCATTTATTCTGCAAGGCTCTCTTTCCCTTAGGTAATTTTACCAACTCAAATGTGTGGTTGTCTTGCAAGACTGCATCTCATCCTCTATTACCTCAAGCCACTTCTTTTTCTGTTCATCTTCTATGGCTTCTGTAAAACACTTAGGTTCTCCCCCGTCAGTTAGTACCACATAATCATTTATAGAATATCGAGTGCAAGGTCGTTTATCTCTGGTGGACCTCCTGAGTGTAACCTCTTGTTAAGCATTAGGTTCTGGTAACTGCTCATCAGTCTCAACATTTTCCTAAATCTGTGATGGACCATCTGTATCAACTGTACCTTGCTAGTCACTTTGAGTATTGTCGTCAAGTTGTGTTGGCAAACTGGTTCAAGGAACTGAATCCAGGTCAATCAAACCATCAGTGTCACATGGCTCTAATTGCTCTACCTTCTTAATATCATGTATGGTTTCACCCTCCATAAACACAACATCCCTACTTCTCACAAGTTTCTTCTCAACTAGGTCATAAAACTTGTATGCAAAGTCATCCTGACCATAACCAATAAAGATGCACTGTCGAGTCTTCTCATCAAACTTTGACCTTTCATCTTTAGCAACATGCACAAATACCTTGCAACCAAAAAAATGTAAATGATCGTAAGAGACATTCCTGCCAGTCCAAACCCTGTCTATTACATCAACCTACAAGGGAACATGGTTTGAGATTAAGAATATGTACAATAGTACTCAAAGCCTCACCCCAAAAAGATTTCGACAACCTTGCATGTGAAAGTAAGCATCTGACTCTCTACCAATGTTCTATTCATCCTCTCAGCTAAACTAGTCAATTGAGGAGTCCTGGAGGTGTCTTTTGATGTCGTATACCCTATTGTCTGTAATACTCATAAAAAAAAACCAGAATACTTTTCCCTATTATCTGTTCTGATGCATCTCAACGTCTTACCAGTCTGTCTCTCGACTAGAGCTTGAAACTGGTTGAACTCATCTAGCACCTGATCTTTTATCTTCCAGGTATAAACCCATATTTTCCTTGAGTAATCATCTATGAATGTCACAAAGTAAAGAGATCCATCCAGTGTTCTCGTCTTCATAGGGCCACAAATGTCAGAGTATACCAAATCTAGTATAGCTAGTTTCCTTAAGGTGGTGAACTATCGGAAACTAACTCTGTTTTGCTTCCCTGCTAAACAATGAGCACATTGCTTCAAAGGTGTGCTCTTCATGTCAGGCAAAAGATTCTTCTCGCTCAAAACTATCAAACCTTTCTCACTGATGTGTCCATGTCTCCTGTGCCATAGTTCTACTGTCTTCAGCTTTTAGTGCATTAATATTGCTTTTTGAAAGCTTTGCCTGCATCAAGTACAATGTAGAGTATTTCTTACCCCGAGCCACAATCATGGCTCCTCTACTGAGCTTCCACTGGCCACCATGGAAAATGCTGTAATACCCTTAATCATCAAGTTTTCCTGTGGAAAATAATATTCACATGAATATTAGAATATGCTTTACTTTTTTAAGGACTAACCTTCTACCATTTATCGTCTCTAAGAACACATCTCCAATGCCAACAACCTTGATGAGACCATCATTTCCCATCTTTACATTTTCAAAATCACCACGTGTATATGATGTAAAGAAATCCTTTTGAGATGTAGCATGAATGGGGGCACCACTGTCAATCACCCAACTGGTCTCGTGACATGTAAAGTTCATGGCATCATCATCATAAACAACAAGAAAGTCTTCAGGAGTTGTAGCGGTAACTCTATCATAAATTTTGACATCTTCATTCTTCTTTTCTTTCCCTGTGTCATTTCTGTTATTTTTCTTCAATTGTCTGCAATGTCTCATGATGTGCCCCTTTTTACCACAATGATAACACTCAATATTTGCTGACTTGTTAGACTTGCTTCTGTGTTTACCCCTGTTCTTTGAACCCCTGCTTAGACTCTTCCCCTTTCTTTTTATTACCAAGACTTCTGATTGTGAAATAGATCTCACGGGGCCTTAGCCCACACAAAAACTTCACTATCAATCAAATTGTGTGTACAATGGGTATCCCTTACTTCATCGAGGGATAGATAAAAGCCGTAACATCAATAAAATAAACTCTTGGAATACAATCACAATTTAACAATGAAGTGAAGTAAAAAAGAGAGAGAAGTCGTAAATGCATCACTGTCTGGACTATATAACTTTCTGTAGAAATCTCTAATTGATGATCCCTCTGGTCAACTTACAAAATCATATGTTTTAAGCCTGCTGTCAAAATGTTAGCTTGATCCACCGATTGATCATAGAGATATCACCCTTTGACAAAGACTGCACTGGATAGACAACAAGTTTCCCTATTTTCTGATCACCACTGTTTGGTCGACCGAAACTCACTACAGGGAACAGATAGTGACGATCCAACAGTTCATATCATAAAACCAGATGTTTTGAATATTTGAACGAAACACCAAACGGATCCAACGGTTAAACAAGGAGACAGTGGCAATAGATGAAGACTACACACCAGAAAAGACTACTCTGCACTTACAAACAGCTCTATTTGGGGAATCTGTTCTCACTATTGCAAGTTAGAATCAACGATCCGACCGTACTAACTCAAGCAACACGAGAGAGAGATGTGGTAACCAAAATTTAAGCTAATCCAGTAGTAGATAAAGAGGATATAGTCTACAGAATATTGCTGCACACAAGCCGTTGCTCTCTTCTCTTTTCTTCTCTTTTTTCTTTTCTTCTCTTCTTTTATTTCATTCTTGCGGCTGCCCTACTTTTTGCGAGCTCATTGGGTTGGATATTTGGGCCTCAAGCCCAACCATATTTGAAGCATAAAAAAGAAAGGAGACTCTAGGTAGCTCTATCATAGTCCCAACCCGAAGGCCTCCTACTTAAACCCAAACTAGCCAATGGCATGGGTCCCACGAACAAAGCGGGGCCCCCAACCTCGCCTTTAATTCTTTTTCCAATTTTGAAAGCAAATGTGTTGGTATTGAACATAAAAACCGAGCAAATAAAGAAAACAATATAGAAAAAAAAAATTGTTATATGGAAGGTCTGTTTATATTCATTGCATAGCTCCTTTAAATAGAACTTAAGTTTAACAGAAAATGAACAAATCTATTGAGAAAAAGGAAGCAAATTTGTTGATAACAACTTCCTAATTACAAGTAAAAATTCAAAATTCAAAAACATCATCCTAATTTAAAATTCAAAGACATCATCTTGTTTCCTAAAGACTTGGTCTTCAGTCAACTGTTATTTTGTAGATATTTAAGCATTTTTTTCGACACTACTCCTTGCCTTAATAGCTGTAGAGGCCTAGCTTGTTTCTTAAGGCTTCAAAACTAGCTTTTGACAGAGCTTTGGTTAACACATCTGCAATTTGATCCTCGATTCTACAATAAAGTAGATTGACTTCACCCTATTTCTACACTTCTCTTAAGACGTACAACTTAATCTTGAAGTGCTTAGTCCTACCATGGAAAATAGGATTATTTGTAATAGAAATTACAGCTTGGTTGTTTATATAAATTTGTATTAGCTCCTTTTCCTTCATATGTAAATCTGCAAGTATCTTTCAGATCCAAATTGCTTGATTCACAGGACTAGTTGTTGTTACATATTCAGCTTCGGCTGTACTTTGAGCCACCACATCTTGTTTTTTTGAACACCATGAAAATATTCCTTATCCAAAGCTAAGACAAAAAATAGTTGTACTTCTCATATCATCAACAGAACCTCCCCAGTCACTATCAGAATAACCATAAAGTATAAAATTCTGAAAGTGAGAGTATTTGATGCCATAATTTACTGTACCCTTGATATATCTTACAATTCTTTTGGGAGCTTGAAGATGCATTTCACTGGAATAATGCATAAATTGTGAGAGTAGACTTACTGCAAATATAATGTCTGGTCTGGTTGCTATAAGATACACAAACATCCAATTAGACTCCTGTATTGACCTTCATTAACTTTGTCTGCTCCATCACTCTTATTGAATTTCTCTTTCAGATTCATTGGAGTGCTTGTTCTTTTGCAATCTTCCATGTGAAATTTCTTGAGTATTTCCATTGCATACTTCTTTTGACCAAGGTCTAAAGTTGTAAAAATAAAATTATAGGTAATGTAACTATGATCCAAATAAATTTTGACCAAAATCAAATTTATATGAAAAATTATAAAAAAAAGAACAGCCCGGTGCACGAAACTCCCACCAATGTGGGGTTCGGGGAAGGGTCGGACCACATTGGGCCTATTGTACGGAGCCTTACCCTGTATTGCAAAAATAAAATCACTAAACAAAAAAGATTATTGGTTACCACATTATTATGACTTAAACACATCCTTGTAACCAAAAAAAAAAAAAAAAAAAAAAGATAAGTATAAAGAAAAAGGAATCATCAATTAAATAAATAGCCAAAGTCGAAAGTTGTTTAAAATAATCACCAATCAAAAGAGATAATGAGTAATTAGATATCGTTATGACTCAAAAAAACAACTTAACAAGATCAAGGTACATGAAAAAAAAAATTAAATTAGTTCAATAGCATGGCCATGTAGTTGTTTAATTTCACTATATACATAAATAACAAAATGTTGGTACAATCTACAGATAGTTCATGATACAAAAATAGTTCATAATAAAAAAGTTTAACATCCATGTTGCTGGGGCATAGCTCATTTCTAAAGATATTTCCTTAGACATGGCATAAAATTAACATGTACCAATTTGAATAGCAATGAAGAGAAAAAATTATCAAGACCCACAACAAAATACAAAAAACTAAATTCAAGTAAATAATTTCATAATAATATTTACACAGGATCTCAAATTTAGCAAAGCTTGAAAACTTGATTGCTTTCTAAACTAGCTTGGGCAAAAATGTAGATATATTTAACACACAATTTGTGTTGTGTTGACACATATTAACAATTAAAGTTAAGATAATCTTTCAAGTAAAAGTAATTGTAACAATTAAAAAGTACCTTGGAGACAACAATTAAATAATCTAATTAATTCTAAGATAAAACAAACATTAAGGATTGTGGTGAAACCAAAAATTTAATGAAGCCAATTTTTGGTGAAGCCTTTATTATTATTATTTTTTCTTTAGTAACCCTTAATCACTAATAACCACGAACCATTCAAAGTGGAATATAAGTAATTTTTTAATTTTTGTCAATTATTAAGTAAATTTGTCCTTGTAATTTTTATTTTCATTAAATGCCCTTAACGACTGACACTCTTATAATGTTCTTTATTTTATTTAAATGCCTCTTAATTACTTACTATCCACTTAAATATCTCTAACTAATAATTATTCATTATTTATCTCTAATCAGATAATTCATGAATTCTTTAGTCAAATTAGATATACCTAAAGGTTTTCTTATTAATGATATCTACAATGATGCTAGAGACAATAGGAATCTATTAATTCTCTTCCAATTGGTTCTGGCACAAGGTTAGATATCTAGCTTGTTTGAGATAAAATTTTAATTTTTTTGATAGAATAAAAAATTAATTACAAATATAGACACATAGTTTATGCCTTTGTCTAGTCTAATCAATTATATGATGCATTTGAGAGAGTGAGAATCAGTCGAGTTAGGTTGTCGAGAAATTAATAAGTAGGTATGGTAAGAGGAGAGATATGAGCAAAATGTGATTAGAGAAAGAAGAGACGGAGAATGAGATTCAATAGAAGTTTCAATTAGTAGCGAGATAGAAGACAAATAATGAGATTAGGTGGTAAAACTACAACAGTTAAAATTAGGGAGAGGGAGAAAGAGAGAGAGAAGTCTAGTGGCATTGCAAAGGTAGGACAAAGTTCTCATTAAAAGAAAACAACTGAAAAGAGGGGAAGGATGAATGTGATGGTTTCGGGCAAAATATGAAAATTTAGAAAACTAAAATATGATCATTCATTTTCAAAAGAGACAATATCAACTATGGATTTATCTAGGTAAAGTTAGATAACCAAAATTGAATCTTACCCATTCAAATAAAGGCAAAATAAATCTAAGGGTTCAAAATTTTTCAAATTTAAAAATAGCATTAGCAGAAGTAAACGATGAAGTGAATAAATTTAACGGTCGATAATATCCCAAATTAAAAATCTTGAGCTCCATTATTAAATAAATGACACAAAAAGTGTGAGAGTGTATATATTTAAAATTTTAAGCTTTATGTACATTAAAATTGTACTTTTAACTTAAATATTTATTTCTTAAGAAATTTATAAAGAAAATCATAGTTTAACTATCAATTTTTTAAAAAAAATAAAAAATCTTAATTGACATTATCTAATTGGCATCCATACAGCATTTAATAAATATGTAAAATTTTATTATTTATTACAAATATTATCACATTTTTAAATACTATTTTAAAACTTTTATAAAGAAGTATTCAAAAAATATAGAAAGACTAAAAGGATATATTTTCATGTGAAGTGAGTGAAAGACAACTAAAATGAGAGAAAATAAGTAATTCTGGTTTGAACAAATTTGTCTATTAAAAATATCTCTAATTTAAAATCTTGACCTTTTTTATTATATAAATTATCATCTTTTAAAAATATTATTTTAAAAAAAATTTATAAAATAATTCAAAAAATACAAGAAAATTGTGATAGTGTGTTTTCTTGTAAAGTGACTGAAAAAATAGTTAAAATAGAAAGAAAATAAATAATCTTGAACATTGAGCAATTCTAACGTTTGAAAAATATCTCGAATTTAAAATCTTGAATTTTTTTATTATATATAGTATGATATTTTCAAGCTATTAATTTAAAAATTTTATAAAAAATATTTCATATAACATGAGAAGAGTAAGATGGTATATTATCGTGTAAAGTGATTGAAAATTTCGCACTTAACCCAAGCTAACCAACGGCGTGGGTCCCGCAGGCATAATGGGACCCTCAACCTAGCCGTTCATAATAATTACTGGGTTCTAATTGAGTGTTCGCGAAGACTTTGAAAATTCACCATTTTTAGTTAATAAAGTGATTGACACCACTAACCATACATATTATATGCTTTCTCTAAAGAACAGTCGTCATTAATTAATACCCAAATTTCAGTCTTCAGTCTTCGTATAGGACAAAAGTATTAAGGATTTTTTAATTTATTTCCAATTGTTGAAAGCAAATGTGTGGTTTAGATTAGTCCTCTATGCATGCTTCGTACACATAGCTGTGCAAATTGTTGTCAATTGACGTGCCCCCTCAAGTTGGATTCTTTCCGGTTTACAGCAATTAGACCGGGAGCAGGAAAACCAATGTTCATAAACTGATTTTGCTTATTTATCGTCATACTTTCTAAAATTTTTAAAATTATGAAAACGAAAAAAAAATAAAAATAAAAAGTTGCTTTGAATTGGTTTAATTTTAATCAACTACTAAAAAAATCACAATCACCCTATAATGCAGAATGAAAATGAAATGAGCATGACAAAGTTTTCACGTTAGATAAAAAAAAATTACTACTTATCGTACTAGTCAAATGAAGAACTCCAATACGAGGAAATTTCGGAATTTCCCAAAAATAGATAACAATTGTTAAAAGATAATTGTATTTTAAAAATTTATATTGTGAATTATGCAAAGGCTACAACCTATAAAAAGAATGAAAACTCTAATTTGAACTAGAAAACTGTAATATACTTGAACTTTACCAAATTTAGAAAAAAGAGATAATTACAATTGCAAGAAAAAAGAAAAGGAAACAATCAAGAGTAGATGGGGATTAATTATGACTTCTATACTAATAGAATTTGCCTTGAGAAAAATACCAAAAGTAGGAAAATAGAACTTCGAGCTTGATAAAAAGCTTGGAGGGGTCCCGAAAGTCCAATTATGATTCCAGCACACCTGATCAAACTAAGTTTATTTGAAAATTTATAAAAATAACCTAAAAAAATAAAAATTACTAATGAAAAGAGATTATGAATTATGCACATTACTATGACATAAACACACTTTGTCCTAATATTATAATACAAAAGAGCATCAATCAATTAAATTGCCAAAATATAAAACTGTTTGTAAAAAATCACCAATCGAAAGAGATAATGAGTGGTACATATCGCTATAATTTAAATACAAATTCACAAATCAAGGCTACATGAAAAAAAAAAAAAAAAAAAAAAAAAATTAACTAATTCAATAGCATGGTTAAATAGTTTTTTCGTTTTACTATATATATAAACTACAAAATGTTAGTATAATCCACAGATAGCTCATGATCCAAAAATACAGCAACCATGTTGCTAAGGTATAGCTCTAAAAGTACTTCCTTTGGCATGGCATAAACCTAACTTGTACCAATTTGAATAGTAATGAAAAGCAAAAAATTATCAAGGTCCACATTGAAATTCAAAAAATGAATTCAAGTAAATAACTTTGTAATAAAATTCTCACGGGATCTCGAATTGAGCATAGCTTGAATAATTTGATTACATCCTAAATCAGTTTAGGAAGAAAGCCAAACCTATTTAACAAAGTTTGAGGTCCATTGACACAAAGTAACAATTAAAAGTTTAAATAATATTTTAACTAAAAGGAATTACAATAATTAAAAAATACCATGGGGACAATAATCAAACAATCTAAGTTAATTCTAAGATGCATTTGAGAGAGTAAGGATCAGTTGAGTTCAATTGTGAAGAAATCGATGGATGGGTATAGTAAGGGGATAGAGATGTGATTAGAGGAATGATAGACATAGAATGAGATTTAATGGGGTTTCAATTAATAATGAGATAAGAAACAAAGAATAAAATTCGATGGCAAGAGTTACAGTAGTTTAAATTAGGAAGGAGGGAAGAGAGAGAGAGAGAGAGAGGGGTCTAGTGGCGTTACAACGGTGAGACTGAAAATCACTTTTTGGTCAAGGTTACAGTGGATCTAGAGGACACAATTCTCACTGAAAGAAAATAATTGTGGAGAGAAAGGGGGGATGGATGTGTAGATTTGGTCAGAATATGAAAAGTTAGAGAACTAAGAGTTGGCTACTTATTTTCGAGAAAGACAATCCCAGTTATAAATTTTTTTAAGTATATTTCTAAAATCTAATCTTGTCCATTAAATTAAAGGCAAAACAAATCTAAGGATTTATAATATTTCAAATTTAAAAAATAGCATTAACAAAAGTATATGATGAAGTGAACAAATTTAAAGATTGAAATAAATTTCAGATTTAAATTTTTGAGCTCCATTATTAGATAGATGACACATAGAGTGTAAAAATATATGTATTTAAAATTAAAATTTTATGTAAATTAAATTTGGATTTTTAATTTAAATGTTTATTTTTTAAAAAGTTTTCAAAGAAAAATGAAGTCTAAATATCATTTCTTTTAAACAAAAATCTTAGTTCACTATGTGTAATAGGTATTAACAATATTTAATAAATATGCAAAATTTTATTATTTATTAAGAATATTATTATATTTTTTTAAAAAGTTTTATAAAAATATTAAAAAAATTTAAAAAAAAATGAGAGGGTGTGTTCCTATATGAAGTGTGGTCGAAAGAAACAACTAATCTAAAGAGTAAAAAAGGCAAACGTGACTATTGGACAAAGTTAACAGTTGAAAAGGTTTCAAATTCAAATTCTTAAACTCCTTTATTATGTAAATTATATGTAATTACTTTTCCTTCCTTTATATTCAAAAAATAATAAAATTGGGAAGTGACTCAAAAGGTTGGAAATGCAACAACACAATAAATGATCGAGTGAAATTTAATTTTAATAATTATATTTTTATCTAATCATTCTTAATTTATCCTTTAAAATTTAAGAGAAAAAAAATAAAAAAACAATCCCACAGTTGTTAAAAATCAATTAAATAACTTGCACAATATTTTGGATTAAAATGTAAAATATTTTATTTTTTAAATTTAAAAAATATGTAATATCCACGTGCCATATTATGTTCTATTATCTTTTATTCTTCTGCCAAAAAAAAAAAAAAAACTAGAAATTAAATGGTTGAAATACTCTTTCAAAATGGAAGAGGGCTACATATAAAATAATAGAATTACATACCTTGCATGGCACATGAATTTAAATGTCTATTAAATTTAACAAATATTATCCATTTTGTACTTTAACAATGGAAAGGAAAGCCTGTGGTTAATCTTAATTATGGCTGGGACCATTCTATAGATAAGTAATTGTCTGGTTTAGAATATTAGTCTTCCATATGCTTCGTAAATATTTAGAAGTTTAGTTCTCTCCGGTTTACAGCAATCAGACCGGGGACGCGAAACCAAGAGCCGAAACTGATATTTTTTTGGTTCATTTTAAGAATAAATATATTAAAACTTTAATTCAAAAGTGAATCAACATGGTGAAAACTTTTGTTTGGTAATAATACATAGCCAAAAACAATTTTCCTTTCTTTCAAACTTTTAATTAGAGTTTGCACGGGAATTGTCATTAAAAATATATATATATTATACAAAAAGGAAAAATTATTCAAAAGAGGGCACCGGAAGCCAATGATTTGAGTGATTTTGGCAGCAAACCATGCATATATGTATATATGGCCCATTATTTTAGTAACATAAGATGTGAAAGCAAAGACCCTGTAAGTCAAGTATAATTAATGAAATGGAGTATTAACTAGTTACAATCTTTGAAATGTAGTATTAACTAGTTACAATCTTTCTCCCTTCCATGCACGGCAAAGGTGATAGCGATGTCCCCAAAAAGTCAAGCCCAGGTTCACGCTGTCCATCATAGTAACAAATTTGGGCGAGATTTTTAATTTCACTCATGTATCCGCGAGAATTTGATAAAAATTAAAAATTTCTAATAAATCACGACAAAATAAAAATATTGTAATAATATGTTTATAAATCACAAATTTCACGATAAATTTACAAAATTCGCATAGTTACCCAATCGCCTATCACTCCAAACTTCTAGTTACAAATTGCATGCATTATTAAAAACCTAAAACTATTAAAAACTTAAATTACCTAATAGTATAAATACGCTAGTAACTAATAAGTACAAACTAATTGAAAAAAACAAAAAAACAGAAAAAGCTTGGTTGTGATGTTAGAATCGAGGCAATGCCTTGAAACTTTCAACGTTGTCTATCAACAACAATATTCTTTATTTGTTTCACTGAGGTTCACAAAATTAATTTGTGACTCTATATTTGTTTTTATTTGTTTATTAAATTAATTTGTGTCTCTATATCCCAAATATATTAAATAATATATATTATATCACTATAAAATTTTACAACTACACATACAAATATATAAACAATTATACTTATGTATATAGTAAAAATAATTTTATAGTACTTTTTAAATTTACATAAATTGCACATGTTTAATAAAAAAACATAGATATAAAAAATTGTTAGTTATTTTTTTAGATCATTATCTTTGCATATAATTTAATAAATAATTTTTTTTATCTTTGTAAATGCAATTACAAATACAAATACAGTAAAGAAAACTTATTCCTTGATAAAAAAAAATGTTATAATCATAGAAAAATTAATGTATATTTCCTTGAATTATTTCTAAATTATTCCCAAATTTTTTAATGAATTTGGATGTCATATCAAGATTTTTTATATTTTTTTCAAATTATCCCAAATAATTCTCGAACTACTAATTTTTCATCATGCCGAATAATTTTCGAATGCTGAATTTGTTACTATGTTCTCCATACAAAATGCGAAAAGCTAACATCACTCTAAGGTTAGCTTTGTGACATCAGGATTATGAAATCAAAATTGAATGATTCATAACAAATATAAGTTTGAAAAAAATTGAAATTCTTACCTAAAATTTTCAAACTTACTTTTATTAATGTCACATAACTAACCTCAAAGGTAGCCTCCCTCCCTTCGAAGTCCCATTATCCACGACAGATAAGGTGATGACAATGTCCCCCAAAGTCAGGTCTTGGTTTATATTTTTTAGCTTCTGTCAACTTTATGTATTTTTATTTTCTAAAATGATCAAAATTATTCTATTATGATTTAAACTTTTTTAAACTATGAAGGCTAAATGTATCAAATGAATAAAAAGTTAAAAAACTAGTTTTATCTGTCTATGTCTATCATCTAACGATTACTTTGTTGGAATTTGGTCATAGAAACTTTTTTATTTTTTTTTATTAATTTATAAATGAATATAAGAAACTTAGTTTAATCCAAAAGTGAATCAATACAGTAAAAAATGTTGTTTGGTAATACATAGACAAAAATAATTATTTAATTATTTATTCACTTTTTCCTTGTGTAGGAATTATAATAGCACATGTAAAAGTTATAACTCATATCGGCCCCTTAAGATTTAGCAAAGTTTTGATAATGAGTGAGGACATTTCCCTAGTCAATTACATTAGTTGCCGAGAATGCTGAGAAAGTTGGCAAATGTAGGGGACTTGCTCGCCATATAGTATAATAGTGCAAGAGCTTGTTAAGAAAAGCCAAGAGTGTGTACTAACAGCTTAAATCTCACTGGGTGTCGATTGAAATTTCAGAGAGTATACGAAGCTATAGGGATACAGGGAAGGTCACTGGTTGGGTTGCTAGAACGTGCAAAAAGATCTAGGGACACTATTCTAGTGCAAAGTAGATAGTTAGAAAGCTCGTCCTAGTGAGCAACGCAATTTTAGATTTTTGAGGATTATATTTGAGTTTACTTGACTAGGTTTCTGTTCTTATAAATATAAGACGTATTATACACCTATGGTAAATTTATATTAGGCTTTTCTAAGTTTTGAATCGATAGAAAAACTTAAAGTAAGGTAAGAATGGTTTTTTAAAGTATCTCTTTAACGTTTTCTTATATATTCCAACTCTATTGTTAGAGGTTTGTGATGAATATTCACTATACCATATCATAGGCATGGGTATGTTGCTGAATCACGTAAAATATTGTATTTTTTTATAGTTGTTTTTATTGCTTTTTTATCAACTTATATTTGGGTTACTAAGGTAATTTTAATTCTGTACAACAATATGATGTTAACATTATTTGACATACATAAGAGAATTGTTCAGCAATAGAAATCAATATGAGTGTTTTGTTAATATATCTTGATATGAACCTTTAACTTATAAATTCAGCAAAGCTTGAATAACTTGATTGCTTTCTAAACTAGCTTGGACAAAAATGTAGATCTATTTAACACCCAATTTGTGTTGTATTGACACATATTAACAATTAAAAGTTAAGATAATCTTTTAACTAAAAGTTATGGCAACAATTAAAAAATACCTTGGAGACAACAATTAAATATCTAATTAATTCTTAGATAAAACAAACATTAAGGGTTGTGGTGAAACCAAAAATTTAATGATGCCAATTTTTGGTGAAGCCTTTATTTTATTTTATTTTTTCTTTAATAATCCTTAATCACCAATAACCACTAACCATTCAAAGTGGCGCATAACTAATTTTTAGATTTTTGTCAGTTATTTAAGTAAATTTATCCTTTTATTTTTTATTTTCCTTAAATGCCCTTAACCACTCACACTCTTATAATGTTCTTTATCTTATTTAAATGCCCCTTAATTACTTACTATCTACGTAAATATCTCTAACTAATGATTATTTCTTATTTACCCCTAATCAGATAATTCATGAATTTTTTAATCAAATTAGATCTACCTAAAGGTTTTCTTATTAATGATATCTACATTGACGCTAGTGATAATTAAAATCTATTGATTCTCTTCCAATTAGTCCTGACACAAGGATAGATATCTAGCTTGTTTGAGATAAATTTTTTAACTTTTTATATAGAATAAAAAATTAATTATAGATATACACGCATAATTTATGCCTTTGTCTAGTCTAATCATTATATGATGCTTTTGAAAGAGTGAGAATCAGCCGAGTTAGGTTGTTGAGAAATTAATAAGTAGGTATGGTAAGGGGAGATATGAGCAAAATGTGATTAGAGAAAGAAGATACGGAGAATGAGATTCAATAGAAGTTTCAATTAGTAGCGAGATAAAAGATAAATGATGAGATTTGGAGGTGAAACTACAACAGTTAAAATTAAGGAGGGGGAGAGAGAGAGACAGAGAGATCTAGTGGCATTACAAAGGTAGGACAAAGTTCTCACTGAAAGAAAATAATTGAAAAAAAAGAAAGGATGGATGTGATGGTTTTGGGTGAAATATGAAAATTTAGAGAACTAAAATGTGGTCATTCAATTTCAAAAATGATAATATCAGCTATGGATTTTTTTAGGTAAAGTTAGATAACCAAAATTGAATCTTATCCATTCAAATAAAGGCAAAATAAATCTAAGGGTTATATGCTCACTCATTTGGAGTCCTTACTCCTGGTGACATGACCATCCTCACCCATGTGAAGTCCTTAATCCTAGTGACCTTACCATCCTCACTCATGTGGAGTCCTTACACTTGGTGACCTTACCATCCATACTCATGTTGAATCCTTACTTCTAGTGACCTTATCATTCTCACCCATATGGAGTCTTTACTCTTGGTGTTAATATCATCTGCACTTTTGTGGGGTTTATACTTCAGGTGTTTGTTTTTCTCTACTCATTCATACCTTAAGCATTTGCTCATCCTACTGAGCTACAATGACCTGATCCCTTAACAAGGTATGTAGGTAACTTGAGCAAATAGGTTAAGTGCAATCTCCACGGTCTCTATAGAATATTACTTATACCCTCATATAGGCTTTTCCTATTAGCATATCATCACATGTAGTTTGGACCACTTTAAGGTCTGAACTACGATGACTTAATTCCCTCTTGGGGGGTACGTAGGCAGCTTGGGTACATCGCCCAAGTCCCGTCACCATTATATTCATATTATCTACTATTATCATTCATATTACCATTTTTTCCCACTATCATCACCCTCATTTGGTCATCTAGATCTTCTAAGTATTTCATCTCATTGCATCTAACTTGAATTTGTTATTTGCAGAAAATGATTTATGCATATTTTAACATAAGATTAGCCTTTAATTTTCATTTAGAGTCTATCCAGCAAAAACATCACTGCATTCACACACGAACAATAATTGGCTTAATTCTCATTTGAGGTATATAGGAAGCTCGATCAAGTAGAGCCATCTTACTTATCACGCATCATGTGTATTTGGAATTTGTATTGTCATGATATTAGTAAGCCAGATATTATTCAGTGAGATTATAATTGTAAAAGTGGAAAAGGATACTAGATATCCTTAAGTAATCCAGGTGTAATCGGTTTATGAGCATAAAAAGACCTCCAGACTTATTATCTTTGATTGTACAGACTAGCTGAGAGTCACTATAAATGGGTCTTTTGTCATGTTTTCAAGAAATCATAAGATAAAAACATTTTTAATATAAATCTCAGGTTTCTCAACACACCTAGTTTGAAAGTGTTGAGTAACAACTCCTATTTTTTCTGTAATCAAGTCCTTCTCAAAATAAAAATATAAGTTTTTACATATGAACGACCTCGAAAGTAATAGTGACAAGAAAGACAAAAGATGTACACCCCGACTATGGCTTGGTGCACGGATTCGGTCACGACAGCGATCGGCTACAACGTTTTCTACTCCATTCTTATCTTTGATAACTAAGTCAAACTCTTGTAGGAGTAAAATCCAATGAATTAAGTGTGGCTTAGTATCTTTCTTAGTTAATAGATATTTTTGAGCTGAATGATCAGTGTAGATAGTAGCTGTCGAACCAAAGAGACAAGATCGAAACTTTTCAAGTGCTAAAACCACTGCTAGAAGTTCCTTTTTGGTAGTATAATAGTTCTTTTGCGCACTATAAGAGTTTTACTCGCATAATAGATTACGTGCACTGTTTATCCTTTCTTTGGCCTAATATAACACCAGTGGCGTGGTCACTTACATCACAAATGAGCTTGAACAGCAAAAACCAATCAGGGCATTGTAAAATGGGGGCCGTGGTTAGACAATTCTTAAGTTTCTCAAATGCCTCTTGCAATTGAGGGGTTCATTCAAAAGGTACATCCTGTGTTAATAAGTGACACAAGTGTTTAGATAGGGAACTAAAGGAAAGGATAAAACGTTGGTAAAAATCGGCATGTTCCAAGATAAACGAATGTCCTTGACATTTCGTGGGGTTGGGAGCTTCTCAATCAAGTCTATCTTTGCTTGATCCATTTGTATTCTTGCTTAAGAGACAATATGCCCGAGATAAATTCCTCATCCTACCATGAAAGTTTCATTTTTCACACTTAGTTAGAACTCTATCTAGCTTTTGTAAGCATTGTTCATAGGAGTCACCGTAGATTAAAAAGTCATCCACGAAAACCTCTATGATGTCTTCCACCATTTCACTAAAATTGCTTATCATGCATCTTTGAAATGTAGCTAGAGCATTACAAAAACCAAATGGCATTCTTTTGTAAGCAAAGGTACCCAAGGGACATGTAAAGGTTGTTTTGTCTTGATCCTCCATGGTAACTTCAATTTGGTTGTATCCTGAATAACCATCTAGGAAACTATAGAATGCGTGTCCAATTAGTCTTTCAAGTACTTGATCTAAATATGGTAACAGGAAATGGTCTTTACGAGTTACAACATTGAGTTTTCAATAATCAATATACACCTTCCATCCTGTCTGGACTCGAGTGGGCACAAATTCATTATTCTCATTTTTTACAACTGTAACACCTGATTTCTTTGGAACGACTTCTGTTGGACTCACCCATTTAAAATCAAATATAGGATATATGATTCCTATATCTAATAATTTGAGTAGCTCAACCCTTACCACTTCTGTCATATTTGGATTGAGACGCCTTTGCATTTGATGAACATGCTTGGCATCGTCCTCCAAATATATATGATGTGTGCAAAGTAAGGGACTTATTCCTTTTAAGTCAGCCACAGACTATCCCAATGCACTTCTATGTTTTTGGAGCAACTTTATTAACTAAGTTTCTTGCATAGGTGATAGCTCTGTAGAAATTACTACTGGAAAAGTTTATGCTTCATCTAAGAAAGCATATTTCAAATGGTCTGGTAGTGGTTTTTTTTTTTTCTGGTCTTAGTGCTTTCACTTTAGAGGATTCTGCTTTTTTCTAAAGTGGCTCGAGTTTTTCAAATATTTGCACCCCACTACCCAATGCCATAATCGAGCACACTTCGAGCAATTGATAGGGACTAAAAGATGAATCCATTATGCTAGATTCTTTCGTGAGTCTTTCACTAAAGCAAATTACTCTTTTTAAAGGATCCTTAATAAATTCACAGTCTACATAATTTGGACTATAGTCTCAACTATATCCACCTCTTAGACCCTAAACTCGTCCTTTGGCTATTTACAAATATTGAAAATGTTTGTTTTGAATGTTATATTACCAAAGGTCATTTTAAGTGAGCCTATGCTACAATTAATAAGGGCATTAGATGTAGTAAAGAATGGTCTACCAAACATGACAGGAGTTTGGCTAGGTGCGCATAAAATGGTCAGAGGTTGTGTATCAAGTATTATGAAATCCATTGGAAAACAAAAGTTTTCCATTTAAACCAATACACAATCTACTATTCCTCGTGGTATCATAACAAATATGTCTATGAGTTACAGTGTAATTCAATTGGGCTTTAACTCTCCTAAGCCCAGTTTTCTGCAGATAGTATAGGGCAATAGGTTTACACTTGCCCCCAGATCAAGTAGTGCATTATCTACACGATACTCCCTAATGTAATGCAAAATTTTAGGACATATAGGGTATTATATTAGGAAGTGCACGACTTTGAAGTACATCACTAGCTTGCTCTGTTAAGAATGTTGTTTCTTTAACGTGCAATCCTTTTTCAACTGTGTAATGTTCTTTCAAAAATTTTACAAAACAAGGGATTTGTTTAATGGCACCTAATAAAGGTATATTGATCTTTATTTGTTTGAAAACCTCTAGAATCTCTACGTATTAAGCTTCTTTCTTGCTTTCAATGAACCTCTGAGGGGACGGAGCGAGAGGGATATATGCTCTTGTTGGAGATATTAAAGATTATTTATCACCCTTCTTTCCTACTTCTTTGTTTTCTTTGCCTTCTTCTTCTTTTTCAGTTTTCATTTCATTTATATTTTGAGTTTCTACTGAAGAGTTCTGCTCATCTGCCTTTATGTTATCTTTCGCTCTCCACTTAGGTTCCAAGTCTTTCCCGGGCTCAGCCACCATAGGATGAATGGTTTTATCCATAGTTTTACTATTCCTAGGTGTCGTGATTGTTTGCACTTGCTCAACATTGTTGGGTGCCATGGAAGATCCCTTAGCTTGGTGTACTTAGGCTTTTAGATTTGCTTGTGGTTTAAGCAGGGAAATTACCCTTAGGTTGGGTGCTCAATGTTTGAGTTAAAAGTGTCAATTGACCATTTATATCATCCAAAATCCTATTATTGTGAGCCATAATGTAGATTGTGCACTCATGAATTGCTAAAGCGTCTTTTCGGTCGATCTTCTGTTTGGAGGTATATAAATGTTTTGTGGTGGTCCTAAATTCTGAGACGGTCTTGGGTTACAGATAGGAACTTGAGGTACAAGTAGAGGTGGAGCAGTATAGAATTGCTAAAGCATGGTGCTCTGTTATTTCTCCACCCAAACTTAAGGTGGTTCCTCTATCCCATATTATATGTGAAAATTCACACATGTACAATGCTAGATATCCCAAGCAATCAAGATTGTAAATAATTGAAAGTGGAAGATAATATATGTGGTAAGGAAATCCACACAAGAAACTCCTCTAAAAACTTTCACTAAAAACAAACGTTGGTTACAAACTCAAAGCTCTTGGTAGATCGACTCCTCGACTTTATACTCTGTTTGACGTTTGCTCGAATCCTCGATTCACCAACTCCTCTAGCGAAAGCCCTCCGACTCCTCGAAGGCA
>QLOD02000030.1:11858627-11880494 GCA_003260245.2 Sideroxylon spinosum | reverse complement strand
ATTCTAATTGTTTCTCTTATTTTGAAGAATGAATTGTTCTGTTACAAATATGGCCGAGATTGGTATTGAAATCAGCTGGTATATGCATGGTTACTGCCACCTTTATCAACCACAGATTGTATTTTGTTGGGTTGGATGAAGTGGTGGTTTAGAAAATTTGAATATTTTGTGGTGGTGTTTTGTTTAAGCACTTACATTTTAACAAATCAAGTTTCAACCATTATACCTATAAATATATATTGATTCTTTATTTGTAAAGAAAAACAGAAAATAAAAAAAATTAAAAAAAGGTGAGAGCAGAGAGATAATAAGAACAACAATATAGAGAACATTAAGGTGCAATTAGAGTTTAGGTTTAAGTATCTTATTCTCCATTTATACACTGTATTTGTGATAGTAAAAATATCCATTTGATAATTTTCACCTGTGGATATAGGTAATTTATCGAATCACGTAAATTCTCTGTTTATTTGTTTGTAGTTGCTTATATTATATCATTTATTTATTGTTTAGTTAATCACAATTATTCACAAGAAGCTGGTATTAGAGCTCGGATAATTTTGTAATTAAGATGGCACCGTCAACTTCAAAAATGTTTGACCAAGAGAAATTTGATGAGACTAAGGATTTCAACATATGGTGGTTGACAATGAAAGCACTGTCAATATCTTAGGATCGATTTTGATGCTGCACTGGAAGGTATATAGATGTATTACCTAAGCACATGAAGGATGATGACAAGAAGGATATTTTGGACAAAGTGCAAAGTTTAATTTTACTATGTTTTGGTGACGAGCTATTGCGAGAGGTCAATGAGGGGAAGACTACGCAAGAATTATGGAATAAACTGGAGAAACTCTACATTGAAAAAGCTCTAACCATCAGGCTATATTTGAAGCAGCACCTTTACATCATTCATCTGAAGGAAAGTACTCCTATTCAAGATTATCTTTTCAATTTCACTAAAGTGATTTTAGATTTAGAAAAATATTCAGGTAAAAATCGACAATGAAGATGAAGCTCTTATTTTGTTGAGTTCTCTACCACCTTCACTACAGGCATTTTGTTACAACATTGCTATGTAGAAGAGATTCCATCTTAGCTAAAAATGTCAAACCTGTTTTGCATTCACACAAATTGAGGAAGAAAACATTAGTTGGTGGTATAGATGAGCAAAACAACACTCTTATTGTTCAATGAAGAGCAAAGCAGAAGAGTTCAGAGAAGAAAAACATATCTAAGTTAAATACTAGATCAAAAAAAGTTAAATACTATTATTATCAGAAGAAATATGGTCAAATAGTCCTCTAACTATTCAAATTTAAAGATTTTTAGATGTCCATCTTATGTTCATGTTGATGATGAGAAGCTTGAACCTAGAGCTAAGAAATTTATATTTCTTGAATATGCATCTAAAGTGAAGTGCTATAAGTTGTGGTGTCCTGATCCTAAGTCACAAAAATTCAACATTAGCAGGGATGTCAAATTTAACGAGTCAGTAATACTTCGCCAAAAAATGAATGTTGTTACAATAGAACAAACAAAATATAATGCCAGCAAAAAGTGAAGTTTGAACTAAGAATTATAAAAAGGAAGAGTTAGTTAATAAGCCATTTTCTCAAGAGACGTTAGGTGACAGTTAGGAAAATATTCCAAATGAGTTGGAGTATAGTATGCTACTCACCGATAAAAGCGATAAACTAGGCTACCTAAAAGATATGAAGATATGGTACTCTATGCAATGACAGTTTCTTGAACAAATTGAAATGTTAGAACCATAACTTCTTTGATAGTTGTTCATAATTTCTCTGATGGTTGTAACTGTTTGGGAACACAGAAAACTCCAAGATCATGACTGTAGTGTATATAAGTAATACAAAAAATTTTATTGATATGATCTATAAGTATAAGATCACACCTTCGAGATCTCTCTGGTTTGATTCAGAGAAACCAAACTTTGGGCACTTGATGACTTTGATTTGATTGTTCGATCTCAACCTTTAGCCTTTTGTCGTATTCCTAAAAATACATTTTTTTCTCTCTTACAAAATGGTGGAATCTCCAGCAGTCTCTAAGGTTTCTTATTTTTCTTTTCAGAAAGCGTTAACTCTAACTGCCAACAGAGAAGGTATTTATAGGATCACAATAGGGACAAATAGGTAAATATGAAAAGCCTTCCTATATAATCAATCTCCTAATCCTAACTGGATTATGATTTAATTATGTAAATTATAATTTATTCCACTAAAGAATTATAATTGCTCTCCTAATCATATTCGAAATTATAATTTTGAGCCTTTCATATTAAATACTTATTATCTCATCACATTAAGATTTCAGATATCCATAAATTAAATTTAATTACTAACAATTTAATTTAATTGATTTCTTATTTTCCTTGAGACCTTTCCACTTAACTTATTTGACGTATCGGATTCAAAATTCACTTGTAAGATTTGCTACAGTCAAAACTTATAAACTTCCTCAAGGGGATATCATCAATCCAATTTATTAGGACGTGGATTCCATCAACTATTAATATTCACCATATATATAATGTCATTGCCTAACTCACTGAGTTTATTGACTCGTATAGAATCTCACTCTTTGTGTAATTAAAGCAACAATCACACTATACACGTGTCTAAAATTAGAATTCGGATTAAGAGTTTAAGTAATCATAATAAACATGAGGTTTAAATTATTTTATAAAGTTCGTACAAACTAATTACCTCAACTAATCCAGTTCAATACACACAAAGTGTACTAACACAAATAGTTGGAACTAAACCATTCCCTGTAGTCAATACAGACTTACTAAAAATCTGTGCTATAGTTCCACTAATGATGTGTCCAATTCTATCAAAAACTGTGAACAATATATTTTTATTCCAAAAGAACTGATGATCTAGTTTTCTGTGTGTAAGCCATACGCTACACATTAGATCATATACTCTTTGTGAATACCAGACACATGCATAAATATAATAAATGGCATTCATTGCTTAAAAGGAATTATCATTAAAATGAAAAAAAAATAACATGAAACATTTCTTTTAGTCTATATCTCTATCATTAACTTGGAATAACATCTCATTATCTATATCCACTTCCTTGAACTTAGATGCGGAAGATCGAGGTAAATGAGCAAAACCAAAGTCAGCCAAATATATTCATAGAATCATTGTAAATCGACCAACCGATCAAGGTAAGTCGACCAACTATCTTCACAAAATTAGCTGATAATTTATATCCAAACAACTATCGATTGAATCAAATATCGACCAGAATTCTTGACCAACCAAGACAAATATTCTTTGGCCGATAAAAATTAGAAAAAAAAATCTTACGACCATTAATTTTTATTTATTCAAGAAAAATTATTATCAAGCCGATTATTAGAATCCCAAGAAAATCTTATTAGAATGATATTATGGGTACAAATACTACCTCCTGAACTATTTAAAAATGAAATATCTTAAGTTTTTGAATAGTATATTAAAATGGTCAATATTTTGTTAAAAGAAAATTTATATGTGTTGGCCTAAAAATAAGTTTTTTACAAAATATATTTTCTATTGTTACACAAATTTGAAGCGTTAGGGACAAAATTGTAAAGTTGGCAAATCCATAGTCAAAACAGAGTTCTGTAATGTTTAGACTTAGTGTAGGGTAAGACACTATAGTCTTGAGTCAAGTAGAAGTGTAAAGGCCTTAGGAAAATTATCCAAATACTCTTAGAAGTATGAAACGAGTTGAACAGAGCCAGACAAACAATAACGCAGGAAGATCGCAGAAAGCACGCTTTGAGTCGCGGGATAAAGCCGAGAGTAGAGAATAAAAGAATTGGCCGTGCGGGATCACCGAAAGGCCACGGGCTAGCTGCGAGAAGAACGCGGGAAGACTGCGGGTGGGAGCTTCCCACGAGGTGAATTTTTTGGCTTCGTTCTAACTGATGTTAATCCTGTTCGTCCCAGGTTTTGTATGATATATAAAAAGAGGGCGTATCTAGGGTTTCATAGAGAGCCAGAGATAGAGAGAATATTCATTAGAACATGAGTAAAAGAGTTTCAAAGTCCTCTCAAATTGCTTAGCCAAGCTTTCCAGTACTTCAGAGTTTAATCCGAAGGAGTTCGGATTCGTGTTGCGTAATCGCTGAGGATTCAGCAAGAGCTACTGAGTAGTCAGTATTGTGCCCTCGAGGAGTCGGACGGCTTTCGCTAGAGGAGTTGGTACATCGAGGATTCGAGCAAACGTCAAACAGAGTATAGAGTCGAGGAGTTGATCTATCAAGAGCTTTAAGTTTGTAACCAATGTTTATTTTAGTGAAAGTTTTTGGAGGAGTTTTCCGTGTGGATTTTCTCACCATAAATATTACCTTTTGCTTTCAATTATTTATATGATTGATTGTTTAGGATATCTAGCACAGTACACTACATAATTTCAATTGGTATTGGAGCAGGCACGTTTTTACGAGCAAAACGAGGTCTGAGTTTTTACGAGATGGATCCCCCAAGAGAAGGCGGTTCAAGCACCAGACCTCCATGGTTCGACAGCACCAACTACACTTATTGGAAGGTACGCATGAGGGCTTACTTGATCTCTCTGAATGTCAACGTATGGCTTGCCATTAAAACTAGTTGGTCCAAGCCTACACATACAGTGAACAATGTGACTGTTGAAAAGTCGATGGATACCTGGACCAGGGTAGAGCAAGAAAAAGTGGAATGGAATTACAAAGCCCTGAGTGTAATTTTCTGTGCTGTTTCAACTGATGAATTCAGGAGAATATCAAGCTGTAAGATAGCTAAAGAAGCTTGGAAAATTCTTGAGTTAACACATGAAGGTAATTTCTATAGTGAAAAATCAAAACTACAGAAAATAACCTCAGAATTTGAAAGCTTGAAGATGTCAGAGGACGATACGTTTGATCACTTCTATGCTAAACTTTGTGGTATTGTTAACTCGAGTTTTAACTTGGGAGAGCCAATTCCCAATAATAAAATTATAAGAAAGATCCTTCGCTCTCTCCCCACTACTTTTCAAGCGAAGGTGACTACAATTGAAGAAGCAAGGGATGTTGATGTAATGTGTGTAGAAGATCTAGTTGACTCACTTCAAACATTTGAAGCCAACATGATTAAGCCAAAATCCATAAGAGTTGCCCTAAAAACTATTAAAGAAGATGAGTCATCCTCAAGTGGTGATCATGTAATCCCCTCCCCTGAAGAAATTGCTATCTATACTGAGAAAACTAGAAAATTCATGAAAAAGAAAGATAGCAAGCATGGAAAGACAAAGAAAAAGAAGAAAGTTAAAGTAGAGAAATCTTCAGAGAAGAAGAAAAAAGAAAACAAGTCCAAGGTTGTGAAGTGCTACGAGTGCCGGGGTTATGGACACATAGCTCAAGATTGTGGAAACAAGAAGAGCAAGAAGAAGGTACTCAATGCAACACTCGATGATTCAGATGATCAGTCTAGTACCTCCTCATCTTCACTGCATTCATTGCTAGAGCTAGTGCCTCCACAAATTCTACAGAGTCATCATCTTCTAAAGGTAAGAAAAAAGAATCCTCTGAAAGTGAAGATGAAGAAGATGCAGATGAAGAAGTGAATGTTGCAGAGGTGTATGAACAGCTATACCAGGACTGTCGCAAACTGCACAAACAAAACGAAAAGTTGACTGTGAAGAATAAGATGTTAAAAAGGGAGAGAGACAGTTTGAAAATGGCTCAAGAAGAATTACAAGGGAAATTTGAGAGGCTTGAAGCAAGCAAGAAAACTCAAGATGAATGGATAACAACTTTCAAGACCAAACTGGAGCAAAAAGATAGAGAATTGAAAGATGCCCAGACAAAGCTTCAATCCATGCAATCCAAGATTAATTCATCTACTTCCCATCTTGATGATATTCTTGGAATGTAAAGGAGCCTGAATGATAAGAGAGGACTTAGCTACACTGGCAAGCATAGGCATAACAACTTGCCCTTGAGCACATCAGCTTTGTCATCATCAAATTCATCAGTTGAGTGATGTTCCCCGAGTAAGATAGTATCATTGGCCAAATCCTTTTTAGTATGTTCAGCCATATCTTGTTTTCCGAATGAGACTATCTTTGGCCAAATCTTTTTTAGATTGGCTATGATCTCCAACAATCCTATTAGATATATATTGGCCGGTAGTTGGCCCTTTTGCTTCAAGTAAGCTGGCTTGGCCTGTCATTTGGAAGTTAATTTTTGGCCTATGACTTGATTAGCCAAACAATTATTGATTGACTCTAAAGTGCGAGCCATCATATTGAACGAACTTTTCATCTTATTTAAAGATTTATGAAGGGGATTGTTAGTCTCCCTTATTATGGCGCTTATTAAAGTATCATAAGATTATTCAGTAAATGTTACACTTTTTTTTTTGCTTGAATAAGCTCTATCTACAAGTTATTTGAGTTTTGTAGATAAGTCACTGTCCTAGTGGGTGTGCTAAAATTATTTATGCTAGAAGCAAAAAAATCACGTTATTTCATGGTTTGATCAAGTTAATTTGAGGGGTTTGCCACAGTCCAAATGACTCAAAGGATAAGGATGAGAGTGATTAGGCGGTGTGAGTTACCATTGCCTTATTGCTGTAAAGACTTCATATTCGTTGATTTCTACATTAGTCCAATAAGACTACGGATATATAGGTGAATCAAATTATAACTGCAGATATGTATATGGATATGGTTTTGATGGATATGTGTATTGTGATCATGATCCATTAAAATATTGAGTATACTATTCATATGAGTACTAGGATAAGCATAAATCAGAATCAGAATCTAAACAATATGTAGTATGAGGAGACATTATGCCTCTTCAAGAAGATATGAGCATGGAGATGGCAAATGTTAAATTATGCCACTCCTAGCAGATCGTGAATATTAAGTTACATCACTACTAAAAGATTGCATTGAATTTCATTATAGGCAAGTAAAGTAAAGAAATATTACAAACTAAATTGAAAGACTAAAATTAAAACATAACTAAAATAAAATAAATAAAAAAAGACAAAAGATAAAGGTTTGATGTGTGGTGTTGGAACATTTTTTTTAACTACCTTTATCCATATTTCTGCTTATAGGAAAGTAACAACCATATATGTAACTTCCATTCAACAACTTCCTACTTATCCACTTACACATAACTTCTATGGTAGTTGTTCATAACGTCTCTTGTGGTTCTAATCTTAGTAGTTGTAACTTGCAATACTTTCCATTATCTCTATCCACTTTCTTGAATTTAGGTGGTAATAAATTAGTAGAATCAGAGTCAACTAAATATCTTTGCTAAATAATAATAAATCGACAATCAAGGTAAATTGGCTGAATATTTTATGTCCAAAGAAATATCAACTAAATCAAATACCGGCCAGATTCTTGGCCAAGAAAAATATTCTTCAATTGACAAAAGTTTAAAAACGAACCTTACGGCCATTGGTTTTTATTTATTTCAAGCAACAATCTTATCCGACCGATTATGAAATCCCAAGCATATCTTATTAGGTCGATATTTGAGGCACAAACAATTTGATTGAAAATTAAATATATCATGAAAGAACCAAATACATTGATGTTAGGCTATATTATTCATGATGTTATTTCTCAGGGAGATATAGCAGTGAAGAAAAGTGCAACAATAGAAAATCTAGCAGATATATTAACCAAGCCAATCCTTATATTCAAGTTTATGTAATGCTTGCTTCTTATATTCAAGTTCAAGTAATGCTTGCTTGATCGGTGTAAGTAGTATTTGAGTGCCCCTTAAGGCCTCCCGAGGCAATGGCGAAGACGATGATCGAAGGTTTTTCAGCTTCATTATTCAGAATCTAAGGTGGAGATTTGTTACAAATGTGACTTGAGAATAGTATTAAGACAAACTAATATATGCATTACATTTGTACCACCAGAATCATTTTATTTTTTCTTCTAACGATTCTAACCAATATCAAGTTTCAACCGTTAAACTTACAAATATGTATTGATTCTTCATTCATGAAAAAAAAATAGGAAAAAAAAGGAAAAATATGAGAACGGAGAGGTGTTATGAGAACAATATAGAAAACATATAAGTGTAATTGGGGTTTGGGTTTGAGTATGTTATTCTCCACTTGTACACTATAATTGTGATAGTAAAAATATTCTCTTGATAGTTTTTGCATATATATGTTGGCAATTTGTTGAACCACATAAATTTATCTCTTTATTTGTGGTTGCCTATATTATTTCGTTTTTCTAGTATTTAGTTACTTAATCAAAACTATTCATAACAGAACTGCCATTCACAAATTGTAATTTCATTTTGTACCTTGTTGAGTTTTTCCCTAAAAACAAATATTGTGTGATTGATTGAACTAAGAGAGATTCACCTTGAGAGATCATGCTCAGGAATCCTCCAAAACAAGAAACCTATATTTATGATTCCAAGATTTTCCAACATTTTTGTGTTTATTGTGTTGAAATGAACCTAAAAGTAATAAATTTGAACTTGAACAAAGTGTAAAATATCAAATTCAACAAAGTTAGTGTTTGACATTATATCCTAAAAATAAATTTTCCTTTTACACTAATGATTTAGAATTTTATGAACATCTATCTCCTCAATATATAATGATTTTATGCAAATATAAAAATTGAGAACATATTTATACAATAAACTAATAATAGTATTTTTTTACTCTAATACTCTCCAATGGAAAATATAGAAAATAAAGAAAAAATTAAATGAATAAAATAAGTTTAAAATTGTAGAGCAAAGATGACTATTTGGAATAGTCATAATCATTCCACTGACTTTTGTTTGCAATACTGAAGCAAAGGCAACATTTTAATTAGTTTGGATCAAATTTGTCTAAAAAATTGTAAGACAATTTAGATAGACCTAAGTGTGTGCAAGATGAATCAAGCAAATAATGGTACAAATATATGTTTTCGGTCAAATATAAACCCATGTTCCATAAAACTTGGGATGCCTCTTGGGATTCTCCCCAGACTTAAGATATATATGACACTTAGGTTGTGTTTGTTTCTCTAGATTGGAGAATGGGGGATAACATTTCCCAATGGGTATATGTCATCCTTTACAAATTCCTGTCCCATGTTTATTGTAGTAGGGATAAGTTCTAGGATAACTTTATCTCATCTTTGATCTACATAGAATTTTGGGGGTGAGACCAAATGAAGTTGGATTGACACAAAATTAACCCAACAAGTTGTATGAACTCAATTGTTGCTATGGCTATATCAACTCCATCATCGTAAAGCAAGTTGAACACAACTCTTGTAGGAACAACTAGAACCTTTTGTTATTTGGTATTACTTCAATGGTAGTCAATATATTTCCCTTATTTGGTGGAAGTTAGTATAAACTTTCTGCAATTGACTTGAAGCAACAAGAAAATTAATTCATAAACAGACATGCATTAATGTCAATTAGATTGTAAAAGTAAGCATAACATAGCAACATTAATCTTACTCTTGTTTTTTTCTATATGCTCGTTTGGTTCAATATCCATAATGAATGTTAGAACAATTTTAAACCCATAAACAGACATGGCCTGCATAAGGTATATAAAGATCCTACTATGCAATATAAACGTGTAGACAATCAATTATGCATAAATGTAAAAATATTCAGACTGAAGTAAAGGATCATATGCTCCATGCAGGTTTTAATACCACTCTTCAATAGAACCAAAGGATGCAACTTGTATGCAACTCAATGACAATATGACGAGCAACAATACCTTGATTTTTAAAGCACAATAATTTTGAGTGATATAATAATGAAATTAACAATAAAAAAGTACTTTGTGAGAAGAATTGCACATAAGAGTGTGATAAGGTTGTCATTGAGGAGACTAACAATATCAGCAGGATCATTTGGCAGAGCAAAAAATCCTAAAGTTGCCAAGAAATTTTGAAGAAAAATATTCACATAATAGGTAAATAAATAAAATTGGAAAAGATTATCATCAAAGACATCACAATAACTAGTGAAAGTTGCACCTTCATAACAAGATTTCTTATTTCAATTATCAATTTGGGTTCTACAGAGACCAAGGTTGTGCAGGCATTCAATGCAAGGGTCTGTAAAACACCCATATTCAGAGTGACGTTCAAATAGTTCCCTAAGAATCAGGGTAATATGAGACAACTATTGAAACAATATAGATTAAGATCAAGTAGTAAACAACCTATGCATGTAGAAGTTCACTACAAGAATCAGTAAAGCTCCCATCATTATCACGGCCCAACAAAGTCAATATATAGTCAAGTAATATATCCCTTCTTTTCAATGGGAATGATATACCATTTTCGACAGTATTAATGATAGCATGACTTGCATTAGAAAAATTACAACAAAGTTATCAATTTCACAAGATTTTATTTGTTGACAATAGTATTATCAACAGCATTAATGACAGTATAACCTGCATTAGAAAGAGAGTACCTTATATAGTTGCATAAATAATCATTTAAAGCCATCAGTAACGGAGTCTATCAGCAACTTTTCATGCCCATTGGGGATATGCATGGGTCGGTTCGGTTCGGATTCATGCTTAACCCAAAACTGAGCTGATTTTTTTTATTCCTAAAAATTGGAACCATAACCGAATTGATTTTAAATTAAAACCAAACCAATCAAAAAAAGTTAGGTTAGTTCGATTTGGTTTTTGGTTTAGATCATTTTGGGTTGGATTGGATCCATTTTTGGGTTGGGTTGGGTCCTTTTTTGGTTGAGTTGGGTCCATTAATTACATATTTATCACTTAAAAAAAGTTAAGCTAACCGTACAAATCGCTTAAAAAACATTTAACTAACATTTTGTATAATCCATAATAAAATACAATCTCATAATGTCACTCAAAAAAAAAAGAAAAATAAAATTCCATTATAAAATATCAATCAAACTAGAATAATGCAAGTCATTAATAAAATACAATCTCATAATGTCACTCAAAAAAAAAGAAAAATAAAATTCCATAATAAAATATCAATCAAACTAAAATAATACAAGTCATTATCTTCCATAATATAAAAGAACTTTTAAACTTCATTGCCTGCCACATGAAATGACTCAAAGTCAGGCAGTTATATTAGATCTATTCAAAACCAATCTGCCATCGTTGAGAAGATGGGATTTGTACAAAAGTATTGCCTGCTTGATTAGTTCTCTTCAGTTCAGCTTGTAAGGAGTTAAATACATTTTATCACAGTAAAATCAACCATTTGATAGTGTACATACATACGATCCATAAGTTCTCTTATTCTTGTAACCAACTCGCTTACTTTTTCCTCAGAATAAATTTTGGCATAACAAAACTTCATGTGCCTCAATTTATGACAAGGATCTAACAGTATCGCAACCAATAACATCAAGTTGATTTTATCAATCTTCCATCAATATTTATCAAATTTTTTCCTTCATCTTTTTAGCCATGGAACTTACACAAAGATCACTACTCTTGGACCAGTTACCCAAAATTTGTTTAATTTTACAAACTTGATGAAATCAGTAATTTGATGTGACATACAAGGACCCCGACAAATGCTTAGTAGTATCATAGAACTTCTTTAAAAATATTTTAGTGTCCTAGTTTTGTTCCAATCACTTTCATTAGGAACTCCACCCTTGAGATTAATTAGAGCTAAAATATGGCCCTTGTTCATCCAAGCATTCAAATGCTTTGAAATTTTAACGCGGACTCCAACATGATATATGTATAATTCCACCTGTTGGTACATCTAGACATAAAGAGGCTTTGGAATTAATTCTCTCTTGTAGACAGCATTCTTTGATTGTTGTGCTCCTTATGCTGAACTCCTAATATACCTCTCCATACCATGGATTCGACAAATAGAATATTTTATTTCTTCAATTCCATCTCTCACAATCAAATTCAAAATATGTCCACAGCACCTTATATAAAAAAATTCACCATCTAACATAAACCCATTTCTTTTAGAGATCTTCTTCTTCAAGTTTATCATAGTAATATCATTAGAAGTAGCATCATCGACTGTGTAGTGAACACCGTCTCAATACCCATTAAAGCATGCATGACTCAATTGCTTGACTAATTACCACACCTTTATGACTATAAACTACACAAAAGTTAAGAATTCTTTTATGTAATTTCTAGTCCTTGTCAATAAAATGTGTTGTGAGGCATAAGTAACTCATGTTTTGCATTGAGGTCCACAAATATGTGGTAAAGCAAACATGTTGAGTTCTAGTAATCAACGCATGTTTCTATCTTCTCTTCTCACTAGCATACAATTCAAAGCAATCTCTTGCTTTGTACGCGACACTAGCTCAAACTTTAGTTGCATAGCATTACACAAAAAATCCAAATCCTTCACGTTCCATAAATCTAAAAGGTAACTCATCAACAATAACCATTCTAGCAAGTTCTTTCCTATAGATATCTTGATCAAACTTCCAACTTACAAGTTGGCTTTCTGCTTCATCATCATTAGGTTGAAAAAACCATGTTTTTTGCTTTTTATCTAACATATTGCTAGAGTAAGTTTTACAATTTTCAAATGTTTCTATAAAGTACTAATACCATTAACACTAGAGTAGGAATAGCTTATGGCACAATAATTACATGTTGCCTATCAGGTTTACCCCATCATCCCTCTTTACTCTTGTAAAATGATCCCATATATTAGATTTTTTAGGTTTCTTCTTCTTTACTTGTACTTTTGAGGTAGTAATATTTTGAGTTTCTGTAACAAACTTATTTATGTCTCCCATAATTGACATCTAATAAATATCAAGAAGAATTGTTTATTAGGATTAAGTAAGCATGAATGTAGTTAAATTTTAAGTCTTTTAATCGTATGTACTCGTAAGAAGAAGAAAAATTATTTAACAACATATTATTTATTCAACAGCACACTACTTTCACATTGTCTATTAGCAATTTAGTATCACCACAAAAGAGTCTAAGATAATAGAAAAAAGTTAAGGAAAAAAAAAAGCAACAAGCGTGTCAATATATGTTAACAAAATGTTAAAACAGAACAGATCCTTCTAGATGATATAAAAATAAAAATACACCACTGATTACAGTAATTAAGTTAAAATTTTTTTTTTTCTATTTCTACAATGTAAGAATATTAAGTAGCATAGCCAAGAAAATCAAGCGTAGAACCATGCTTATGCATTGTCTCCTAATATTTGGTAGGATACTTCAACATAAATTGACCAACAGGAAGGAAAAAAAAAAGTCATATTATTCTCTAGTAAATATGGTAAATCACCAACATTTAGCTAGCCCTCTAGTCAAAAAATTGGATATTGCCACTTGAATAACCTAAACAACTAGAGCTTTATTTTTGCAAGCCCATATTTCATATCTCTCTACAAATCAAGTTGCAGAGCATTACTCAATAATTAAACAACACAAAAGACTTATATTTGTCTAATTTCGAAAACAATGTTCTATTTCCAAAGTTTACTCAGATTGTATATCCTAAATCTTTGCTTACTTCACATTATCATGCTGACTCAGTCACATAAAAACTTAGAGAGATAACTCATCAAAAAGTTCAATGTCATGAACACAATGGCAATTTATACATGAAAGATAAGAGAAAATGCATTATATTAAAAGCTTATGTAAAGAAATATAGCCATATATGAGTCATATGCTCTGAAATGGTATTATTGTACGGACTAATAATGTTTTAATGTATCAGTATAAGAAGTGAACAGATTTAATATCATTACCCGATATGTACAGCTTTAAAAACTGATCTGCAGGGCCAAATGATTTATTTATATTTCACATCTATTTGTACATAGTTACATATAGTACTTATTAATTAACATATGATTTGATTATTTGTAAAATGATGAGCACACAACTAAGGCTAGTTCGTCAAATTACAAGTCAAATCTTCCTCCACTCCATTCTATTCATAACAACCAAATGCTACAACTCTCCAACGACGAAGCAGTATCCCAACATTTCTTTAACATTGTAACATACACACTCCCAAAATATGCACATACGTTAAATAATTAGTCAGAATTATATCTAAAAAAGGGCATAAAGGAGATATAATCCATATACAAAGTACCAAGAACAAAGCAAACAACTGGGCTAATATACAATTGAGAGAATTTAAACCAAATCATACACACCTCTAATTATTTGAAAAGTGAAATAAGGTCTAGGAGACAAAATGTTCAATTGCTAGTTGGAAACCTATTACAATGAAAACATGAGTTTTGATCAATAAGAGAAATAATACATACTCGAAAAAAGGTAATTTGACACAACTACCGATAATAAAAAAGCAATAAATTAATTCATCTGAACCAAGGGAATGAATTCCATAAGTCAAGAACAACCACTCTAATATATCAAAAATAGGTAGGGAAGAACGTTTTCCAATTACATGACTAAATTGGGAAATAAAGCAATCGCAAACTATAAAAAAAGCTTAGAAAGCCGACTAGTTCACAAAACCTTTGGCTTTGAACTGCACTCACATCACCATATGCAATCAAGAACAAAATAAAAAAGCAAACTATATTTCTCTTTCGAGCCAAAAAAGAAAATTTTCGTGATTCATAGACAGAATAATCGCATCGACCCATTTAGATTTATTGCCTGAAAACCGTTGACAACACCTAGATTAGGGTTTTCGTTGCCAAAACCGGTTACGAACTTTGATGAATCAAGAAAGAATAACAAATACACACACACACACACATAGAGGAATGGAAACTTGGGAAAAGTGGCACCGAAATCGAAGAGGGCTTGTAGCTTGTAGGATTTAAGGTGATCAGAGAAGAGGGAGGAGATGGGAAGAGAGAAAGTGTCTAAGAGAAGAGAAAAGAACAACAACTAACTAGTGTAAATTATAAGTTTGTAACCTTAGTTTTGGTTTTATATGTCCTGTGTTTGTATATAGAATTTAAAATAAAATAGATTATACACGGATATAAAAGATTGGGAGAGTGCTGGAGACAACAAGGAAAATAGGAAACTAAACAAGCAACAACTAAAATAGATCATACCTGCATAAGCGTTGCTTAAACAATCTATAACTACGACTAGGATCCGTGCAAACCAACACCAAAATAACACACACCATCAGGGCATATAGTATAATACACACAATTAAGTTATTACAAATTAGTTTATCTTCCCATAACAACCTAAGTTAGACTATGATGATAGCATTAAAAGTAGACTTACCAAACAATTAAAAGAGAACTGAGTCAAGACATTAATTTAAAAGTAAAGAATAAAGTGATGCACATTAAAACTCCAAGAAAGTATGAGATTAAATGGAACCAGTTGGCCCTCCTAGCATGAGAAAGGGGAAGTGGCAGCCTTGTGTATGATGGTGATGCAAGAGCTAGCATATCAGAATGAACAACAAACTGAGCTTGCTTGTCCCGGTCTGCATTGATAAACTATATCAATTCTACCTAAGCAGCTTCTCGTGATGAGAATTTTTGATATTTTGAGCCTAAATGACCCAAGGCTTGCTCACTACAGTCATCCCAAGATGTGTAAACATCTCTTTGGTGACCAATAAACACAGCTTAATACTTCTGCTTACCTGACATTCTTTGGAGAACACGATTATTTTAAAAGTGCAAGTGCAATACAGAAATATTACATAGTCAGTCTCAGTTTTATTATAAGTCTAAATGTAAAACAAATAAAATAAGGACATAATTAAACAAGTTTCACATCATAATGTTTAAGAAAACAACTTAAAGATGTACGGGTTAACAGCAGCTAATACGAACAACCATCAGTTAAGTCCTTGTTAAATTGGGACAACCATCAATCATTGGAACCCACCAAGCAACAAATACAACCACTCAATGAAATCATCCTCGAGTAGGTTGACAAATGAGCAAAGTCATTGGGTATTACTCACAATTAATGATACCACTTGAAGGCGTTTGGTCTTATCAAGTGGTAGTTTTAGAAGTTCTCTGTTGACCAGCTTCCTAACTTCTTTAGTGTCTTGATGGTAATCGATGTGCTGGGCAATGTTCAACATTGTAACATTGATTTCTGTGAAGAATTTGCTAAAATTCTCTGCCATGTCAGCTAGTTCTTAAGAGATTCCATCATTCTTACCTTGCTTCCGCCCTGTGCTCGATAAACCCCCTCCCCCCAATTGAAAGAGTTCCCCGTTACAAACTGGAAAACATCCATTGGGGTTGCTGATGGATCACCCTTTAAAGGTGGTCCTTTAGTGTCATAATTTCCTTTATGCCCCCCTAAAGCTATCACTACAATTGTTTCAATAGGCCCTTCCACTAGGTCTCTTGTGGCCCTATCCCTTCCAAAGCGCATGCGCCAATCTTCATAGTAAGGGAAACATTTGTTGCACATCTGTTTTGCATCAGGATCTCTATATTATCAAATTAAACAATAATGAATATGTTTAAATAATGCATTCACATCGAAGCGGTTAAAAATAGCTATATGCACCCTGACATAGTTTTCCTAAACCTCATCGCCGTCTATCTCAATCATTTTCTCTGTATCGTTCCATCCAAATCCATTTGTCCTCAACATGGTGACTAGGGCATTATATTGTTTCCTCCATAGCTTTAACTTCAACTCAGTGTTAGGGGAAGTCCATAAGTCTATCATTGGAATGGTTAGCATAATTCACTACTCCAACTCTTCAAGCAACCCATACCTAAATTGTTACTGCCATCGGAGAGTAAGGAATTCTTTTATCACCTCAATGAGATATTCTTTCTCTCTTTTCAACTAGACACTCCTTTACTTTAAGGTGCCAACTTTGCTCTTTTACTTTGAGCTTCCATTGCTTGTCATACCTATTTATTATGTAAGAGATTTGAACAAGTTTCAAATGTAATAATACAAATAGTGTTAGACACTTGTAACATATTCATACCTATAACTGTTCCCAAGGTAAAGGAAAGTACTATTACACATGCACAGGTTCATCAAAGTTAATACTACAAAGCATAAGTCTCTTTTAACTTGATTTGATAATCCTTGATATATTATGTATTTTTGTTAATTACGTCAAAAAAATCTTTCTCAGGATGCCTGGCCTTGCCCTCTATTAGCTAGCCACTCACTGTACATTTACGCAACTAAAGTGGTCCACCAATCAGTCTATTGATCTGAGGCCTCAACTGCAATAATATATTCATCCTGCACATCTGTTTAGGCATGCTTTACATTAAATTCATCTTCTATAGGTTCAATAGCCATAGATTGTCTAATAAGATTATAGAGTAGACAACAAGTAGTAATGATTTGGCCTTGGGTTCGAATGGGAAAAATGATGGGCTCTTAAGAATCGCCTACCTTAATTTAAGTAACCCAAAACATCGTTCAATCACATTACGAGCCACGGAGTTTATATTAAAAATTCCTCAGGACTTGTCAGGGCACTGCTTTCTCACCATATGGACAAGCGATTACGTTGGCCTTGATACGGTGCTAAGAACACTTAACCGTTGGTATATCTCGTATCAACTAAGTTGTAGTAACCTGATAAGTTGATGCCCAATGCTTTAGCTAACTGTGTTCCAAAAATTTACATTAAATTAAATTAAATTGATGTATATGTGTGTACTAGTAGGCACTTTAAGGTCATTAGCTCTAATGATAACATCTCTCAGCATTCTAGAATCAGTAGTAGACCCTTCCCACCCTAGTAAGATGTATATAAACTGCATATTCAGAGAACAAACCTCAAGCACATTGGTTGCTATATCTCTTTTTTGTACTCTATACCTAGGATGATCTGTAGCTCCTACACGAACCTTAATAAAAGATAAAATTTTTATATATTGGTATATGACAATCATATTTATATGAAAATTAATTGCATTAAACCAGTTATCCAACATAATTATATCTAAAACCATCACCATCTATCATCCATTGAGTTTGCATTTATTGGCTCCGGTGACTTAAATAGGACTGCTTGAAGTCCTAGCACCCTATTTAGGATGTCATTGAAATATTTACTAATAGTTTGACCTAAACGTCTAAAATCAAATTTGACCTTTCTATTATTTAAGTTGTAGAAAATAACATATAAAACATAGCAACCTTCTCCTCTAATGTGACATACTTGGAACGGAATATGCCAATACTTTGTAACGCAAGCATAATTGAAGAAACGTATGTCCATCCATACGCAATTGATTAATGTATTCTCGGTCGCTATCTCGTACCGACTTATTGATATGCTCAGTCTATTCCAAGCACCAATTTGGTCCCTCATCAAAGACCTCTTACATGATGTTGCCCCACTGCAGCATGGATAAAGGCCATAAACATACCACATGCTTACAAGATAGTAGATATAAGCACTTAAATGCTTACATAAGCCTCAATGTTCTCCATACTATCGTTCATATAATTGTTATTATCTATCTAGACGTACAAAACTTATTTAGACAATATAAGTAAATGGTCTTTGGAAGAGTACAATATGAAAGTGAACATGGATAATACATATTCATGAAGCACAACTACATTAAATAACAAGTATCACAAGCTAAAACATGAATATGCTTAGAAAGTTAATAACTAGGTATGGAGGATAATATTAGTCTTTTTTATTTGGTTGTGACTACAGTCCAACAAAATTATCAACAAATCCAAACTAATCTTTAGGAACTCCTAAGCATGTTTAAATTAGGTTTTTCACCATGACTTAAAAGTTTACTTTTCTCTGAAGAAAGAAACTTTTCTAGCAAAACAAATTGTGCAGTAAAGCAGCCATTTTTCCCTTTCTTTACTTTATTTTCCAAATGGAAAAATGGCATCAAAATTTACAGAACTCTAGGGGATAACACCAATTTCATTTAGAATAACATCTTAAATTCAAATTTAAAACAACTTTAGGTTGCCACAAAACTATTAAAATGTATAATGAAACTTGTAAAGTGTAAATTAATGATCGTAAATACATGATTCTCCTCCCAAGGTGTTTTTTTTTTTTTTTTGCATCGAGTGTGATCCATAGTAGAATATCAACAATTGTTAACCTAGATAAAATAGCATTTTCACTAGTGAATAAGTGTTGGTTGTGCAACAAGTGTTGGTTTTGCATGATTATAGAGATGCAAATGATCAACTGCATGTAGTACTAACAAATATGCAGAATAGAGCCCATGATATGATCTACAAAAATCTTCTCAATGCAAGAAGAAAAGAATTAAAGATAAACTGGACAATTTTCTGCCACTAAAATTTAAAATTATTGTCAACAAAAATATCCAAAATTTATATGTTATATTGAAATACCTTGGGATGAATAATATGCAACTGATGTAGTTAAGCTATAACATACACAAAAATTAAGGTCTCTGCAGTATAAGTAGAATATCATACACTGCTAATTGTTAGAAAGGTTACCAGTATTTGGCTTCAAAAGGCTTACTACGATAAAACCATTTAGGTAGCTCTTTCAATTTCATGACATTTGACACTACAATTATTTATAGTTCGTGAGAACAGATTGTTGGGTATCGGTTCCATATATTAGTTTTTTTTATTGTTCTATACTTGACATTAAAAACAAACTTTTATTGTAAATTTCTTTTAACCTCTCTCAAGTTGAACTTTAAGCATATCTCAAACAAAATAATTTGATTTATCCTTAATTCAACATACAATTAAATTAAAAAAAAACAAAAATAAATCGATCTGACCAATTCTAATAAAGAAATTAACCAATTTGCACCAGTGATATAGTGATGGAATTCAAAGATCTTTTTGAACACGATAAAAGAAAAAACAAAAAAAAAAAAACACAAAATTAAAAACTTGTAGTAAATACGTAAATATATGTTCAATGATCTCGGAACAACTACAAGTATCATAAAATCTCAGTATAATGTCTATGAAGATATAAACAACAGAGGCTATCCATCATTTACTCAAGACCATCCAAAATAGATTAGATTTGAAGCATACCTGCAAAGCTATGTTGAAACAACCAATTTGATCACTCGTTTCAACCTAGACTAACTAAAATCGAAGAGATCCTCTTTTTTCAACCCAAACCAGTGAATCGTTAATGCAAAATAAAAGAAAAATAAATTATCAAATTAGAACCCAAAATCAAAGACAGTTCGTTAGAACAGAAAAAAGAATTGAAGAAAGAAAAACTAAACATAACCCGTCATCTAGTCTCTCAAATCAAACATAGTCAAAGAATTGAAGAAAAAAAAATAACCAACTGTGTTACTTTGATGCCTCGAGGTTCTGCCAAATGAAGGTAAATTTGGGTTTATATAAATGGATGAAAACTTGGTGGTTGAAGGAGGATTGAAGACTATGTTAGGCGAATATATTCTCTGATGAAGTGTAAGAAGTTACTTTCAATGTTGCTGATGGAGAAGCCATTCTTTGATGAGGTGTAAGAAGGTGTAAGAAGGTGCTTACGGCATGGTTTTAAAAAACGCCGTTACGTAACGGTAACGCCCGTTACGTAACATAATCGACCTCCACCGAACCCGTTAAGGCCGGGTTACGGGAGTGGAGCGGCCATCACACCGTAACGTGCCGTTACAGTGCCGTAACGCCCGTTACGGTGACGTTACACCCCTGTTACAGCTCAGTGAGATGGCCAAAAATTTTGACAAGAAATGAAGAACAGACAAAAAACTTTAGAGAAAACTACAAAAGAACTGAAAAGTAAAAGTATTAATCCACAGAGATGTAAATAAAATCAACAAAACTCTCATTTCAAGTCTGAAAATAACAAAGCACTTGCTTTGGCCCTTTGGGTCTTCTGAAAAATAAAAAAATAAAAAAGCGAAAGAAAGAGCATTGAATCATTGAAGACATCGGTTCCAGATCAAGATTTAACAAACAACATTACTGTTCAACTTCTTTCGGCTCCGATTTCAACTTTTGTTTTCTTTGGATCTGGCTTTGGTTTCAACTTTCAAGTAACGGTTAGATCCCGATCTTCTTTTCGTATTCAAAATTTTCTCATCTCTTCTTCTAATCGGTGGATTATTGAAACAAAGATGATTGTAAAACAAATTTTTGAAGAAAAATTGAAGCAGCAGCGACTACCAAGAAAAGGAATATTTAAGGAATAAAATGAAACTTTGGAGTTTGAAGTGTTTCGTGGTTCATGGAAGATGCTCGGCGTTACTGGAAGATGAACGGAAGATGCTCGGTGCTGCTGGAAGATGATCGGCGCTGCCGAAAGATGAACGGAAGATGCTCGGCACTGCGGGAATATGAACGGAAGATGCTCGGCGCTACTGGAAGATGAACAGCGTTGCTGGAAGATGAACGGAAGATGCTCGGCGCTGCTGGAAGAACAGAAGAAGTGCTCTGGAAGGTGAAGATGAACGAAACACACCTCTGGAAGAAATTAATTGATTTGTGAGACAATAATTGATCTGTGTGATGTGGGCCACATGGCTTGATTGATTTGGTGGCTGTGCAATGCACACTGCAAGAGGAGTTTCTTGGGACTACAAGTTGGGAGCCGAAAGTGTAGGTAAGTAATATATGTTATAGATTATAATAATTATATTAATATAGTAAGATGTTCTGGTTTTGTGTAAAAAATTAAAAAAAATTAAAAAATTAAAAATTAGTGTATAATGAGACTTACCAAAGTTTAAGTAAAAAATTTAAAGTAATTGATAAAAATTAAAATTTTGTAATATTTTTAACGATTCAACACTCTTTAAATTATATATATTACCTTTGCAAAAAATTATTAATTAAGTATTATTATAACACCTTAATATATAAACAAAGATATTAGTGGTACTAAAAATTATATCAAATTATATTATAATAAATTTAGCATGAT
>QLOD02000030.1:11693161-11723963 GCA_003260245.2 Sideroxylon spinosum | reverse complement strand
AATTACAATAACTTGGATAGCTGCTACTTTTGGAGGAAGCACCAAGCCTTTATCATCCCCATGAACCATCACCATCGCTCCAATTTGTCAAATAATTTGAAAAAATGGGGAGTTATATATATATATATAGAGAGAGATCCTAACTGAGCTGGCAGAATATCACCAGAGTAAAAACTATAACACTCCAACAATAATTAAATATTTCAGCGAAAACAATTGCTACAAATTTTATATGAAATGACTCAATCCTTTCCAATTGACGGTAACCAAATATATATACAAGAACCAAAAGGTCCTAATCTTGTGCAGCATAAAAAGAAGCACTGCACAACTAATTCAATGTCAGTTGCAAACTCCAACCCTACAATCAGAGTCAAACAATATCTTCATATTCTAGAGCAGACAATAAAGATCAGTTGGATCTCATATATTGGTGTATTAACGTTAGGATATAAAAGCTTTACAAGTTCCAATGCTGAGAAAAAGCTGAAACAGTATGCACAATCAATGCCAGAGAGAAATCTAGTTTCAGTTTTACAACAATAATTGGTCACACAAAAAAACAAGAGAGCAGTTTATTTTACCATCCTAGTGCTGTATGCCCAGGAATTCCGCCAGACCACAGACTTTCCACCTTTCTCATTTTCAACGTTTATCTCAAACATTTTTGCAAAATTTTGACCCAAACAGTGCGAAGTTGCACCTTGGATACCACGAACAGTGTTCGGAATAAAAGCCTGGAAAATATCATAGATACAGATTAGCACTCGCCACAGTCCAATTAGCACTCTTATGCTTATCTTGCGATATCGTGCAACATCAAGTGCTCATCCAGCATTCATCCAACAATGTTCTGTTTTAGCTCGTATCACTCCACCTAAGCATCCCTAGCCTATATTAAGTGCATGAATTATAGTGACAAAAGCTTGATCCTAACCCCTCAAAAATATGAAAAACTGATAACAATAAAAAAAATTAAAAAAAAAATTCCTCTCATATATATATTTTGAAGTAGGTTTTGCTGATAGAATTAGCTAGCACAAATTTGAACTTAAAACCCTAAATGAGTAGACAACCTGAACAAAGGATGTGGCAAAACTTTAATAATGAGTAGAATAAATATCAAACCAAAGGATGTATTTTATTATATAGACTATCAATTGCCCGTGCTTGAAGGTATAGAAATATATTTTAGTATATAAATGACTCAAATTTAAGTTTATAAACCAAATTTATGTAAAAAAATATAAAAACAACCTATAAAAACACAAATCGTTAGTCAAAAGAAATTAAGGTATAAAATTTTACTATTTATTACAAATATTATCTGATATTTTAAAATATTAATTTAAAATCTTTTATATAAAATTATTCAAAAAAATATGGAAAGAGTGAGGGAAAAAGAAAAATAATCGTGCCAATTTAGAAAATTCAACAACTGAAAATATCTTAAATTTAAAATTTTAAACTTTCTTATTATATAAATGATACAGTGTAAAAGTGTATATTACATTTTTTAAAAATATTAATTTAAAGTCTTTTATATAAAAAGTATTAAAAAAATGGGAAGAGTGAGAAAGAAAGAAAAATAATCTTAACCATTTAGAAAATTCAACAGTTGAAAATAGGTAAATGTATTTACAGATGAAGAGCAAAACGTGAATTGAGAATTCTATATCGATAACAAAATAGCTAAATATATACTTAAAGATTCATAATAAAATACTAATGAGTGCCACAGCTAGAAAATTTCTTAGTCTACTTTAGGTTTTTACGTCTCTCTTATAGCTATGGTTGAGTCGGATATTGTGTCGACTGAGAGGGTTGCTCGGTCTCTTGTGCATGGCTGAAAGGCTCTTTCAACTGTACATGACTCACACATTCTCCATCTTAGCCTGATATTGAGGCCTTGCTTTCTTCCTCCTCGCATACTACATCGGAGATGGTGGTCAAGGACTGCTCGGCAGTAAAAGGGAAGTATCTAATTGGATATCGCCTGATGGCGTAACTAACTGGACAAAATGTGGCGACCACTCGGCAGGCTCAATAATCACTGTATAGTCTTCAATGCTAAGGAAATCAGCAGGTGCACTGAATGATAATATCTGCATGTTTGATGTCGATGGGCCCACTTCGACAAAAGTGGAAGGCCCATCTCTAGCTGAGGCTGATGGGCCGGATGAACTAGACGGGCCAATTCTGGCTGAGATAGATGGTCCAACTCTAGTTGAGCTAGACGGTCCAGATCCCTCTGATCTGAATCTCCTATCATCGCCTTGAACTCGGTGCTCCTCATTTAGTGCTGTGACAGTCCTTCGGCCTACCATCCTTAACGTTGTCGCTAAACGATATATCTCCTCCATATTAGTGCAGCTAAAGAAATCTACTGCAATCTGTGTAGCCATGACTGCAGTCTGTACCTGAAAACATCGTTTAATTGTATTAAAAATCTAACCCATTCTAATTAAATGGTAGGTCACAGTAAGTTATTTTGAATAGTGCTTACCAATATTTCCTTAGTGGGGGCCACTTACTGGTACCCAATGGGAGGCACATCGCGAGGAGGCCCAATAGGATGCCTCGTAATTAGCTTATACCACTGCATATATGGATTATTGCGATCCGTTGGACCAGTAAATGGATTAGCAATGACAATTCGAGCATGCCGATCATTCCATATAGCAATGTGATGAACATGCTTTATACGCAAGTTAGTACCTGTCTTACCTTGCCGGTCTATAGCATGTAAAGTTTAAAATGTGTCTCATGTGATGGGCTCGTGCTGCACCATCCCAAACTATCGTAGTACGCAATCGGGTAAGTGCATCTTGACCATGTCATAGAAAATTAATGAGGATCTCATTTGCCATATCTCTCAATCGTGTGCTGGTATAGCGAGGTCTGCTAGGTATGGCAGCTATGTCATCTGGGAATCAACCATCAAGTCCAGCTGGTCCCTATATTCAAGTAGAGTACGTGTAGATGTCAATGTAAGGCTTGTCCGCCATTTGTTCAAATTATAGTTACGCATATATTAGTGTATTATGAAAATAAATAGTAACTTTGCTAACATAGAAAATGATGAATACATTTAACATTGTGATACCTGTAGCCATATATGTCTGGTGGCCGAACAAGGGGTAATGCACATGCTGCTAAAGGTGCCATGGGTGGTATATCGGGTGGAGGTGCCACATCTAGGGCATTTGGATAAGGTGCATCGGGGCCCTTAGGCTGAGGTGCATCAGCACATCGGCCTCAATTTCGTACAATGAGACGGTGTAAAGAGAACCTCTCATATGCCCATATCCGTAAGATGATTAATGGGCCAGCCATCTCCTTTGCCCGAGTCTATAATGCCCTGCACATCTCCCGGTATAGATAAGCTAAAGTTGCTCCTCCCCAGCTATACTTTCCAATATTGTCTAAGTCACTGAACAAGGGTAAATACATCATCTAGATTAGGTTGCCGGACTTATTTGGGAACAGGCATCCTCCAATCAACATAAACTAGTCACACAGGCATGATAGCGCACTAACTCATCATCTACATAGCTGAGAGCTATCTAAAGTGCCGTAGCAACTAGCTAATCTTAATGCCGTTGCCTCTGAAAGCACTGGCAAGTGGTGCCACGCCTAAATGGCCCTATATAATGTCTATCTACCCTTGCGTAGTATGAATATCATCGACCTTAGTAATTACCATCCCATCAATTGTCAACCCAATGATGGCAGTGATGGCCTCTAGTGTGATAATGCACTCTTCGATCGGTATATGAAAAGTGTGAGTCTCCACTCAACACTTTTCCAGAAGTGCTTTGATCATTGGCCTATACAATATGATACATCTAAGGCGGTAAAACCAGTACACACCTGCCTTGACAATATAATCTACAACTCAAGCATCTCTAGGTGGCTCCGTAAAGTCCTTCATGAGGTGATGTCCAGTACGAAGATCAAGAACTGCCAAATCCTAAGGAACGAAAATTTTGAATTTAGTTACAAACATTTAGCAATTATAAATTAAACATAATTATGTACACTCATAACATACCACACCATCCCATATATCTGTAGACCTATCTCTGAACTGTGACCTTAGCATAGATGTATCATATGGTCTTGGTGATAACAAATGAGGCTACTGGTCACGTAGGGGATCCATGACCTATACATAAAATGAAATAATTACTAACAGTTCAAACAATTATATGTTATTTAACTGAATAGCAAGAAAGCAATTAAAAGTAATTACTTGCGAATTACATAACAAAGCAATTAAAAGTTTTACGAATTACATAACAAGGTTATTAAAAGTCTTATGAATTACATAATAAAGTAATTAAAAGTCTTACAAATTACATAACAAAGCAACTGAAAGTCTTACGAATTACATAATAAAGTAATTAAAAGTCTTATGAATTACATAACAAAGCAGCTAAAAGTCTTATGAATTACATAACAAAATAGTTAAATGTCTTACGAATTACATAACAAAACAGTTCATCCGTCTTTCATATTACAAAACCCATTAATTCAAAAACTAACTAGCTCAAATGTTTTCCAAGGAAATTCCTCCTTGTATGACCCTTTTCACGACAAATATCACACCCCAGCTTAGTCAAACTTTTGCTCCTGTCCATCTCATTCTTAATACGAGTTGACATTGACATTTCCCAATATTTGGGATAATGAAAGGGTTGGAATCGAGGAGCATACAGGCTAACATAGACATCGGTGCTATACTCCAATGAAATCATGGCCATCCAGTCATAATGCCGCTCCTCACAAATGCAATAACATATGAACAGGGGATCTGATAATTGGTCTATTTACCACACATGTAGATTTAATCTTTCAGACAAATCTCCTATACACGACCACCCCCAATTACATGGTACCCAACAATCACCTCGCAAACACCGTCAATATGATTGAAACGAACAATTCAGTGTCCTCAAGTACGATCTTCATATTTACCAATCATGTCCAATACTTGTGCTGGATGTCAAACCCCGACCCCTTGAATTGCCATTGAGACTTCATTCTGATTGTTGAAATATATCATGACTTTGTAAAATATAAACTAAGCACATGCTGTAATAGATAATGCTCTGGCACCTCATATGACATTGTTAAAACATTATGAAATATTCATTGTCGTATTCCCATACCTATGCCCTCTGTCATAACACATTGTTCACTTTTCTTGGGGGATCTCCTCTAAATGCTTCCACGTATCATAATTGAGTTCTTTAATTGTTTCCATTATTAAATTAAACTTCCGAATCTATTAAGTTTTTGCAGCATGAGACATTAGCTTATTTAAATGAGAGCCAGGAAACTTCTTCTTAAAATTAGCCTCCACATGCCTCAAATAATACCTATAGACGGCATTAAGGGGTGTCCATCCAGAAGTGGGGGGTATTGATAGCGCTGGTAATACAATATGTCTATTGGAAATCAAACAAAGGCGTCGCCTATTTGGGACTACATGTCTCCTTAAGCTGCGAAGGGACCATTACCAACTATCCAACGTCTCCTCATCTACAATTGCAAAGGCCAATGGAAATTTTTTAGGTTAGCATTACTCCTCATAGCAATGAGCAACTTCCCCTTATACTTTTCATACAAGTGAGTTCCATCTATTGTTATGACTGGTCTGTAAAACTGGAAGCCATCTATTGATGGTTTGAAAGCCCAAAACACATACTGTAAAATGATAATACCTTTAACTGGTCCAGGATGATACCAGTAATCCACAACACTTCCAAGATTGTATGTTTGCACTGTATGTAGGGATACTGGTAGCTTACTATATAATTCGTCCCAATCACCAAAAATAATTGCGATGGCTTTCTGTTTCGTAGCCCATGCTTTGTTATACGATATCATGTATTGAAATTGATTTTTGACTACCAAAGCCAAAAAACCAACTGAAACGGATGGATCCTTCTTTATTAATTCTTCTATATGCGTTCCAACATAACTAGTATCTAATTGGATGTGATCTTGATTCATCCGAGCATAAACACGACTATGGGGGCCCTTATACGTGGTGATCTGAAACTGGCCATGTCTTTTCAGTTTGGTACCCCAATCGTGAAATATAAGGGGTTTCTCCAGACGTCTTACACCTAATAGCCAACCTTCTTGTATCTGATTCAACTGTCTAAAATTGAATATTCATTCTAATTAAATATGCCTTTGGTGCCTTGATTAATTCAGTTTTTCCCTTGGAAATAACTCCAACACGAGGCTCTTCTGCTTAGGGTCCCAATTTAGGCATTGAAACCTAAATGTGGATGCTATAGTACTTAGCTCAATCAAAGTTGTGAACATTTGCAAGGCATGTTGATGGAAGCTATGCTCACCCTCTTCGACCCCTTCGTTAGCATTAATCCTAGCATTTAGGTGATCATTGTCGTTACCATTTAGCTCGACATTATTATCATCATCTAACCACAAGAATAAGCCTTCTTCTACCATCATAGCTTCCATGGTTAGAGATACATGTGATGCAGCAACACCTGTTTGCTCCTCATACTCAGCTAGTTCTTGAATTATTCCCCATTCAAGGAATTCTGTGTGCAAGGGACTACAAGGTGATTGGAAATCGTGAGAATTGGATGCATGCTCTCCCTTAGAATTAATGGTAGGTGTTGCCTACACGTTAGCATCCATGACTGGTATTCGAGGAACTGAACTGATAATGCTTCATACTCTATGTACAAGTCAACGTGCATCCATTTCAACTAAGCTATGGTATCCATCACTCCCCTAACTCTACTGTCATTTTTCACCCGAAATGCCCTACAACAAGCTACAGTTCCAACAATCATTAGATACCGATATGTCACATTAATATTCACTCAAGCCTCTTCTACACCCATTGTGTTGCACAGTTCGATTATTAGATGTTTGTAAGTTATCGTAGTAGCAACCCGAATGCTCTACTCGTATTCACGATCATAGGACAGTCCTTCATTAGTTGAACTTATGTTTCCACCCCAAAAGCAAAATATAGTCACATATTGTTCCAACATCGTACCTTCTGTTACGAAAATTACAAAGTCTAGGTTAGAAAAACTAAAATAATTTTGAATTATAAATTCAATACATAATTTAATAAAAACAATAACACTAATATTATAACTTAATATTATATATTCTACTTAGATTCAAATTAAAGAATTAATTTCAGTGTAATTCTAATTGGAATAAAATTATTCTGAATTATTTAAGTCAATACATAATTTAACAAAAAATATAACATTAATGTTGTAACATAATATTATATATTCTAATTAAAATAAAATTATTTTCAATACATAATTTAATAAAAATATAACATTAATATAACAACTTAATATAACATATTATAATTAGATTCAAATTTTTTTGAATTATTTTGAATGCATAATTTAATAAAAAAAATAACAATAATATTACATATTAAAATTAGATTAAAAATTTTTAATTATTTTTTGTAATTCTAATTAGATTCAAATTATTTTGAATTGTTTTCAATACATAATTTAATTAAAAATGTTACATTAATATTATAAGTTAACTAGAAATTACCCGTGCCTAAAGGCACGAAAAATAATTTAAATTATAAAGAGCTCGAAAAAATAAAAAATAGCTTTTAGAAAAAATTAGTAAAAAAATTTATATAGAAGTCAAATATATTTGTGGATATTATTGGGCTGTTTTCATTTTTTTTTATTATAGACAGTGAGTTTCAAATTTGAACCAAGCCCTGCAAAGTTCTCTCTCCAATAAATCTCACAGCCATTGATAGTTATAAAATGAAAACTCAAATCTTGAATTGGAAATAAATGTGAATTTATTGAGTTATATTATTTAATAAAAAATTAATTTCAGAAAAATTTAAAAAATAATTCTATAGAATTACTTGAATAAAATGATTTCTAGAAACTGCCGGCACGAAAATATAATTTGACCAGCAAAAAGTGGAAATATAAATTTATAAAACAAATTTACATGGAAATTTACAAAAATAACTTGTAAATATAAAAATCACTAATAAAAAAATTAACAGTAATGTAACTATGACCCAGATACATTTTAACTAAAACAGATCATAAAAAAAATTAAAAATTAAAAATCAAAGAAAAAAAAACGGGTAAGAAATACAAATGGATCCACAGAGACTAATATTTAAAAAAAATAAAGGATATAAATTTAATAGAGCAAATTTAGATGGTATTTAATTTATCAAAAAAATTAGAAGTTATTGTAAAAATAACACGTGAAAATTTTTGATTTCAAAAACTAAACAAAGTTATTAAAAATTAAAAAATTGGATAAAGTTCTCATACTTCAAAAATCAATATCCATTGTCAAAGATGATGGAGTACAAAATATTAAAAACGAACAAAATTGGATTGCAAAAATTAAATAAATTTATTTCAAATTAAAAAAATGATAAATTTTTTACCAAAAATCTTAAAAAAAATTGGAAAATAAAAATCACGACTAAAAAAAATTAATAGACTATAACTATGAACCAGGTACATTTTAACTAAAATGAAATTGTAAAACAATCTAAAAGATAAAAATCACTAAATTAAAAACAAAAAGATGAAATACAAATAGATCTAGGAAGATGAGTATTTAAAAAAAAAAAAGTAAAAGCGATAAATTTAAAAAAGTAAATTCAGATGGTGTTTAACTTGTAAAAAAAAACTAAATATTGGTGTCAAATTGACATTTGAAAAAATTTGATTGCAAAAACTTAAATAAAATTATTAGAAATTAAAAAAAATGATAAACTCCTCACACTTTAAAAATCAACATTTATTATCAGAATTGATGGAATACAAAAAAAAGAAAATAAGAAAAAATTTAATTGTAGAAACATTAAATAAAATTAAAGTAAATTAAAATAAATGGTAAAATTTTCATGAAAAATTATAAAAATTACTTGTAAAAATTAAGGTAAATTTAGACAGTGTTTAATTCATCTCAAAAAAAACAAATTCAAAGTTGGTGTAAAAGAGACGTCTCATAGAATTTGATTGCAAAAATTTAAATAAAATTATTAAAATTTCAAAAAACTTTTCAGATTTCAAAAATAAGTATCCATTATCAAAGTTGATGAAATATAAAAATTTAAAATAAAATTTATTTACAGTCTATCCAACTAATTTGTTTTTTTTTTTTTTTTGTATTTGTTTAAACCTTCAAATACCCCTACGTAAATTTAGATGGTGTTTTATTTTTCGAAACAATTAAAAGTTAATGCAAAAGTGGCACGTGAAATACTTTGATTACAAAAAATTAAATAAGGTTATTAAAAAATAAAAATAAAAACTTAATAAAATTTCCAAAGTTTAAAAAGTAATATCATTATTAGAGTTGATTGAGTGCAAAAAATTAAAAAAAAAATGTATTAGCAGTCTCTCAAATTAAATTTTTTTTGTTTGTATTTGTTTAGATCTTCAAATACCCTTAAATAAATTTAGATAGTGTTTAATTTGTCAAAAAAATTAAAAGGTTATGTAAAATTAATATGACAAAAATTTGATTACAAAAAAATTAAAAATTAAAAAAACTGATAAATATTTTACAATTTAAAAATCAATATCCATTATCAGAGTTGTCATAATCAGAGTTGATGGAGTGCACAAAACTAAAAATAAAATGTATTTAAAGTCTCTCAAATTAATTTTTTTTTTATTTGTTTAAACCTTCAAATACCCCTTAGTAACTTTAGATTGTGTTTAATTTGTCAAAAAAATTTAAAATTGGTGTAAAAGTAATACATGACAAAATTTGATTGTAAAAAATTAAATAAAGTTTTAAAAAAAAAAAACATTTGATAAACTTTTTGCACTTCAAAAATCAAGGTCCATTATTAGAGTTGATGGCCTATAGAAAACTAAAAGTAAACAAAATTTAATTACAAATAACTAAATAAAGTTATTAAAAATTAAAAAAAATGATAAACTTTTCAAAGTTCAAAAATCAGCATCTATTATTAGAGTTGATGGAGTGTAAAAAAGTTAAAAAAGAAATGTATTAACAGTCTCTCGTATTAATTTTTTTTTTCTGTTTGTATTTGTTTAAACCTTCAAATGCCTCTAAATAAATTTATATGGTGTTTAATTTGTTACAAAAAATTACAAAAGGATTAAATAAAGTTTCTAAAAATTAAAAAAAGAATTGATAAACTTTTCACAATTTAAAAATTAATATCTATTATCTGAGTCACCATTGTTAAAGTTGATGGAGTGCAAAAAACTAAAATAAAATGTATTTACAGCCCCTCAAAGTATTATTGTTATTATTATTTTGAATTTGTTTAAATCTTCAAATACCCTAAGTAAATATAGATGCTGTTTAATTCGTCAAAACAATTAAAATTGCTGTATAAATGGCACGTAACAAAATTTGACTGCAAAAAAATAAAAAAAAAATTATTGAAAAAAAAAATAATTTGATAAACTTTACAATGTTTAAATTCAATATCTATTATTAGAGTTGATAGAGTGTAAAAAATAAAAAAAGAAATGTATTAACAGTCTCTCATTAATATTTTTTTGTTTATATTTGTTTAAACTTTCAAATACCCCTGAATAAATTTAGATGGTGTTTAATTGATCAAAAAAAATTAAAATTTCATGGAAAAGTTAGGTGTGATAGAATTTGATTCCAAAAAAATTAAATAAAATGGATAAACCTTTCATAATTTAAAAATCACTATCCATTACCAGAGTTGATGGAGTACAAAAAGTTAAAAATAAAATGCCTCAAATTATTATTTTTTATTTGCTTGAACCTTCAAATACCCTTAAGTAAATTTAGATTGTGTTTAATTTGTTAAAAAAATAAAAATTTGGTATAAAAATTGCACGTGATAAAATTAGGTTGCAAAAAATTAAATAAAGTTATTAAAAATTAAAAACTTTTGATAAATTTTTCACACTTCAAAAATCAATATCCATTATTAGCGTTGATGGAGTGTAAAAAATAAAAAAAATGAAATATATCAACACTCTCTCAAATTAACTTTTTTTTTTGTTCGTATTTGTTTAAACCTTCAAATGCCCCTAAATAAATTTTGGTGGTGTTTAATTTGTTAAAAAAAATTAAAAATTTGTACAAAAGTAATAGATGATAAATTTTGATTACAAAAAAATTGAATAAAGTTATTAAAATAAAAAAAATTGATAAACTTTCCATAATTTAAAAATCAATATCCATTATCAAAGTTAATGGAGTGCAAAATATTAAAAATAAACAAAATTTGATTGGAAAAAATTAAGTATAATTAAAAATGATAAAGTTTTCACAATTCAAAAATTAATATCCATTATCAAAAAACTAAAAATGAAATATATTTACAGTTTTTCAAATTAATTTTTTTAATTTTTAAAACCTTTAAATATCATTATTTTTTGTATTTTTTAAACCTTTAAATGTCCTCGTATAAAATGATAAACTTTTCACTGTTCAAAAATTAATATCCGTCATCAGAATTGATGCAGTGTAAGAAAACTAAAAATAAAATATATTTATAGTTTCTCAAATTAATTATTTTTTGTATTTTTTTAAACCTTTAAATATCCTGTACATGTTTGATTACTCAATTTTTTTTAAAGGTTGACTCTTGCTCTGGGAACCACGGTTGAAATGTCAACATCACTGTACGTACCATACCTCTGCAGTTATGCTTTTGATTCTCTATCTCTCTCCCTAGCTCGGTGTAATTTAATCTTAGCCGTTTCCATGTCTCTAAATTTAATCTCAACCGTTGATAACATATCATATTTTCAATTTTTTTTTTTTTGGTAATTTGTCATATTTTCAATTGGCTGAACTGCATTGTTATATAAATATTACATATTATAATTAGATTCAAAAATTTTAATTATTTTTCATAATTCTAATTAGATTTAAATTATTTCGAATACATAATTTAATAAAAAATATAACATTAATATTATAACTTAATATTACATAATATAATTAGATTCAAAATTTTTAATTATTTTTCATAATTCTAATTAGATTCAAATTATTTTTACTTATTTTTAATACATAATTTAATAAAAGCTACAACATTAATATTATATACTATAATTAGATTTAAAATTTTTAATTATTTTCCGTAGTTCTAGTTAGATTCAAATTATTTTGAATTATTTTCAATACATACTTTAATTAGAAAAATATGATGTGAGCATGAATTCAATTAATATTTTTAGTAATTTTAATTGAAAAATATACAATGTCAACCTGAATTAACTTAAAAAAATTATAAAATGTCAGCCTAATATTTTCAATAATTTTATTCAATATGAATCAACAGATAATTACAAAAAAAAAAAAAAAAATCAATGGTTAGATATTGAAAATAACACCATGTAAATAACATAGTGTTAACATTCAATAACCAACCAAAATGATGAACCAATAGTTACAAAATATCTAAATCAACAGTTACAAAACTAGTGAATCAACACAAAATCTCAAACTAACACAACAAACTGATGAATTAACCCATGCTTGAACAATGTATAACGATTTTCTACTCAAAACCCCCTAACTAACACAATGTGACTGGAAAGAAGTAGTAACAGAGCAATTATCAATCAATGGAGGTGAATGAGCCCAAGAATGAGAGCTAGAATTGAAGCCGACCAATTTGCCAGCGATCTAAAAGTACACAGAAGGGAGGCCAATGGATTGACGGCTGATCTATTTGAGAAGCTAAGAGAGGAAAAGAGCTAGGAGACTGAAGTTGAGTGAGGAAGTCGAACTACGAGTCTGAGGTAAGGGCTGAGAACCGCGAACTCAGAATACATTTTTTCGGTGAAAATGGAAAACAAAATTTTGGGTTTGTCACATTTCTCCAAATCATGTTTGGATGCAGTAGGAAAAACTAGAACCACATAATGGTGCTACTATTATACAAACTTAATAAGGGTAACGAGGAATTAGATAAGAGTTTGAATAAACTTCAGTGAAATCTAATAACCTAATAATATAGTGGAAACTGATTGGGTGGTCTCCAAAATTGGACTCAAGAGTGTTTTTTAACTAATTGGCAAAGGTTTCTCGGTTATCAATTTCATGTTTATCAAAATTGGTAAGTGTGATCCTTTTACATCTGAAACCATGAATCCACTTAGAGAAGAAAAGAACAGCCAAATATTTGAAAACAATATTTCAAAGCAACTATAAGGGATTAAGTGCTTTGAATACCAGGGTTATGAACACATCGCTTAGGACGTGTAAACAAAAAGTTAAAAAAAAAAATTAGGACAGATTAGTTGAAAACTGGAAAAATCTTAAATTTAATCTCAGTTGCTAATCAATGTCCATGGAAAGCATGTTTTCTATGTGAATAGGTTGAGTCATGTGCATTTACTTTTTGATAGAGAACATTCAAATCACACACACCACTAGTACTTTCACTTACTTGACTTGAAACAATTCATGACATGAAAGAATGTTAATACCTCATCATTGCATAGTCATGTATGATATTGAATTTCAACTTCTTGATTCTTAAGACAGCTTTGATTATAGTATTTGGAATGCTTTATTATGAGTATTTGTTTCAATAAACCCATCTTCAATAAGTCATCTTTTAATTAACTTTTTTTCAATTCCATTATATTTATTGTTTGCCAATATATTTCATTTTAAAATTGAAGAGAATAGTTAGTTTTTTGGTATATTTAATTTAATGTTTTTGAGTAAATTTAATTTATTATTGTTTGCCATATGATGTGTTGATGTGTTTGTTTAAGTGTTGCAGTTCATATTGAAATTTAGTTTTTATTTTTTATTTTTGACAGAATTTCCAAGAGGTTGACTACAACATCCAAAAGTGACACATTGAAAGAAAATTGGAATTAAATTTGCAATAAAATTTGTTTCCTAATTTCGTGAGGAATATAATTCCAAGCTTAATGAAAAAGTCTATAGAGTTTCCAAAACTGTTGATTACCTAATTAATCAAGAAGAAAACTTGGAGAGGAAACAAGTTTGAGGAAAAAGAAAACTTAGGGAAGAAGGAAACTTGAAGAAGAAGAAATTTGATGAAAAATTCGAGATACACAAGAAAGACCAAATTTCCTATTATGTCTAGGTTTACAAAGTCTATATATATGCGTCTATATTCAATATAAAAATATAATTGATAGAAAGAGAGCATATTATAGATTTTAAGTGAGAGTTATATTGTAGAGATTTTAAAGTCTTTTTCCTTATTTTACTTATCTTTGAGTTTTGTAAGTCTTGGAGAATTCTAAAACAAACTTTTTGAGTGTCAAAAAGTACTTTCACTTGGTCTAGGTTCATCAAGGAGTCAAGTAAGAGTTTGAACAAATTTGTGCAAGGAGTTGTACAAAGTTCAATCAAATCATGTAACCTAATTTTATAGTGGAAACCATTTAGGTGGTCACCGAAATTGGACTTAAAGTTTTTACTTACTATTTGGTAAGGGTTTCTCCATTATCAATCTTGTGTTATATTGATTAATTGATTTGAGGGTTGCTTGGTGAACTTGTAACAGGTAGAGGGACTAATTAGACTAGAACTTTACACCGAGCTAGAACATCTCATTACAATTCTCATTTTCCATTCTATTTGTAGCTTGATCGATATGTATAGTATTAAATTTCTTAAAGAGATGGATTAAGGGGGTCTTGTAAATTAAAACGTGGGAAGCTGGTGGTGCTTTAATTGCGATGGGATTTTTTAAGTTTATATTTATTTTGCACTTAATGCATAATATTATGAGAATTACTTATTTATTTTGTCGAGCCTTGCAACACAAATCTTTAGACATCTTAAATGCTATAGACTTGGTCTCAACTACAAAAGAACTCCTTCAGACTTTGAGACAAGATGGATTCGATGCTCTCTTTATGCACGTGAAATTAATTTGTACACAACATGGCTTCAATATGCCTATAATGTGTGCTCAGTAAAAAAAAGCTAATATTATGGGAATTATTTATTTATTTTGTCAACCATGTAATACAAATATCTAGACATCTTAAATGCTATAAATTAGGTCTCAATTACAAAAAACTCCTTCAAACTAGGAGACAAGATGGATTCGATGCTCTTTTTATGCATGTGCATTTAATTTGTACACAATATAGCTTCGATATGCCTACGATGTGTGCTCGTTACAAAGAAGTTACAGGTTATTGATGCTAGCAAAAAAGTCATCTCACAATGGAGCATCATTGCTGCATTGATATATTCAACAGTGTAATAGATATTTAATTGAAGAAGTTGAATAATGGATTTATTGAGGAACAATGGAACTTTTTCTACTTAGCTCAGCTTTGGAACCAAAGGAAGGATTTAAATCATTAAAAATTGATATGATTTGAAGATTTGCTAAGAAATTTTGATGCGTTAATTGAGATGTCAATTAGAACATTATGAGCTTTATGTACCCCATCATAAAATTTTTTTAGAATAATCTATAATTTTTGAATTATGTTGAAAATTAGTTTAAACAAATAAGTGACAACATTATTATCTAATTGGTGAGTTGATTCATCTTGTTTTAACTTTTCTTATCATCATGACAACTATAGAACGAGTATTTTTAAGTTTGAAGTATCTTAAGATCATCATTCACAACAAAAGGGATGATGAATTTCTGACAGATTAAATAATTATTTGCATTGAAAAAGTTTTTAAAATTAACGATTCAGAATCGATAATAGATGTATCTATTCTGTGAAGAATTGTCCGGCACAACTTCAATAGTTTATTTTTATTTGAATACTTTTTGAATATTTGCATACAAATGTACAAGTTTTCTAAAGATTTATTATAAACTTAGAGTGCTGGTATTCGCAGCCTTACCTTTTTTTTTCCACGTAGCCCAGTTAATTATGCATCATATGATTTCTTTCAGCAACCTAATAATTTCTTCACGCAACCAACAAATTACACCTAAAATTCCAAAAATACCCATCAAAATTATTTGATAGTTTTAGCAAGTACCTATTAAAAGTTTTTAATTTGTTCAGTAATCAATTGCTGAAATATTTTGTTTATCTGTCAAAAATTTATTTTAGTAAATAATTATCGAATTTATTTATTTTTTTAAGCAAATGGTTATCAATATTGTTTGATATTTTCAACAAGTTCCTGTTGAAATGTTATATAAGGTTTCTTCAAGTGTGAGTTATGAAAAAAATTGGTTGTAACTAAACGAATCTGGTATAACTCATCCCTCCATAAGCCCTTGATGTAATGGTTTCTACTTGGTTTGGGAAGCAAAATCTTCCCCTGTAAAAAGTCATCCCACTATTTGTTCATTCGACTTAATTCGGAAAGAAGGCGTACTATTTTTAGAAAGGGTTTGGTGTCTCCAAAAATTATCACCCCTTACCAGGCATGAAGTTTGTTTACTTTACCCCTTGTCATCCCCTTTCTCACTCACAATCTCATACCCTCTTGTTCACTATGATTTTGGGTTTCCTTGGTGAAGTGGGTTTTTGCGATTTGGTTTGAAACTTCAAAATTAGGTGCGTATTAATTTTATTTGTTATGATTTGTTCAAAGATTTGGTCAATTCTTGTAATAGCTGGGTTTTTTACCTGTGTACATATCTATAGAATTTTTTTGAAAAAGATTTTATGAAAGGTTTTTTCAAACAGGGCAAATATATATTTAACATAATCTGTATACATTAAGATTTTTGGTGGTTGCTTCCCATGCAACAGTTCTTATGGTAGTTAAGGTACAGAGATCATAAGTGTGATTACTATGGTGATACAAAAATATTGAGCCATATTTTTGGGTCAAATAGGGTAAAACAGATCATAGCACTGACGATTTATTTTCTCATCCTCAGCAAACTTTTGTAGACTCTACCCTTTTGTATCTGGTTCTTATGATTTATGATGCTCTCACTACTCAACTTAGCAAATTGATTCATAATCTTCTTAGTATCTAAACCTCCTCCAGTTTTGCTATCATCTTAGCTAACTCAGGTAAAGCTCCCCATGTTGCCTCTGCAACTACTTTTTGGGTTATCAATTTCAGAGTTAGTTCTCATATGTCCAATAAGCTTTTTTTATTCACTAGCTTAATTCTGTTCATTATCATATTATTTTAGCTTATGGTGGTTGCCCCTCTCTACATGAAGATAATTCTTCATCGGAGCAAGTGATTCCTCTAAATCAACAAAAAATGTCCCAAAAAAAAACCAAAAGAAGTAAAGTGTTGGTGATATGCTTGAAATGATTTTTAAATTAATTTAAAACAATATCTATGATGTCAAGGTGATCTAGCATTTTTATGATATACTTGAATTTTTTTTAAAAAATTTGGGAATTTATTTAAATTATTAAATGTGTATTTAAATCATTAGGATGCATGATTTTTTTTCAGTATAATGATCGTGACCAGAAATATCCATACAAATATTTTCCAGTATTTTCAAGTCCTCGAGAGACATTGAAAATGAAACTCATACTTTTCATTCTACGTTAACTCTAAAGCAATTTGGTTTAAAAAATAAAAAGTATATCTATATATACTTATTATATATAATATACCTAAAGCTAACATCTCTAAATATGAATGCATGTCCTTGTTCTGGTAGGCCTTAGGGTTCAGAATCTTTTTATTTATAGGTTCGCACCATTGGCCATGAACAAGACGTAGTAGAAATTTAAGTACCAGTAATTGAATGAGAATGAGTTTTATAAAGATATAAAAAATAAATTAAATAAAAAACCTTTAGAGCAGTAAGTTGCGACTATTATAGTATTATGAACAATTAAGCACAAATATATAGTTGAAGAAATTCTAAATAATTTTAACCTTTTGAGTGAGACTTACTAGAATTGTTTTTAAATTTGATGTTAGCCTTAGTTTTACATCTACAAACCAAAAAAAAAAAAAAAAAGTAAAGCACTAACTGGTGTGATTATATTTTATATATGTTTTTCAATGCAAAGGAAATAGATTTTAACCTTCTTTTAGGTTGTTAGATGGAAAGGTTGAATAGGAAACAATTAAGTAGAAAACAAGAGGAAGAGAGAGTCATGGCATTATATGCTTTTATCACTATTGCATTCGTTGTGTTTCACCTTTACTTCTTCATCATGGCCATGATAAGGTGTCATCACCGTCCCGAGATGTCCCCGAATCTAAACTTTTACTAAACCCACATAGATAAAATCAATTGGCTTGTAAAGGGAAGTGACATTAATTACCACAACCCATTGAGGGTAAATAGACATACATTTTTTAGATTGTGCTGTTTAGTTCGAGGTGTTAGGTTAGGGGACTTTCAGTTTGTATGTTTTAAGGAGAGGGTAGCCATTTTTTTGTGGATCATATAAAGTAGAGGCATACAAAGTTTGAGTTTGTGAGATCAAATGAAACAGTCAACGAACATTTCAATGCCGTTCTCCAAGTTGTCTTGCGGTTTTACAACATATTCCTATTAAAGCCCAAGCTTGTACCTCATAACTACAAAAATAATAGTTGGAGTTGGTTTCATATACATTTGCGCCACACTAGCGTTCTTGCTAATTTTTTTCATTTGGTTTTGTCAACTCCCTCATACTTATCAAACTTAAATTGTAGAATTGTCTTGGGGTATTGGACGGGATGTTTGTGGCAGTTCATCTGTTGATAGCCAACAAGCCATGCTATAGGTCAAGAAAAGGTGAAATTGCTACAAATAGTTTAGATGTTTGTACACGAGACCTAAAATTTGTCTATGTCCTTTCTGGTTGGAAAAGAACCGACCACCAACTCTAGAATCCTTCGTAATACCATTACAAAACTCCATGGTTTGAGAGTCCCCCAAGGTATGTTCGAAACCTTATTAAAGTTCATTTTTTCTTGAGTCAATAACGATTATCCGTAGTAAACAACTTGTAACATCAATTGGTCACATGACATCATTATCTTACGGATGCTAGTTATATAAATGGGGAGGGTATCCTAGCATCATACCATGGCCAACATTATCAAATTAACACTTGGAGGCAACGTCATTTGTTGGTTAGTAAGGAGGAGTACTTCAACACGAAGCACTTTGTTGGTAGGAATGTCATTGAGAGAATTTTTGGTGTCCTAAAGATGCGGTTTGCTATATTGAGGTCTATCTCATTTACCCAATAAAAACTCAATGTTGTATTATCAAAACATGTTACCTTCTCCATAATCTCATTAAAAAAGAAATGCCTAGCGATCCCATTAAGTTGGAGTACACGTCATGGGAACAAGAAAACTTACAGAATGTGGAGGTAGATGATGGTCATATTACTACCAGTGATAGTTCCAATGAATGGACTACGGGAAGGGATGCATTGGTTACTACCATGTACAATAATTAGTTAGCCAATGGTGGGGGACAAGAGGTTCATGTACCTTAGGAATATATATATATATGTATATTTATACTCTTTTTATTAAGTGTTTGAACAACTTGTAATGGAATAATTATAATTCATAGGTGGTTATTCTACAACTTGTAATGTATGACACTTGTTATTGAACAACTTGTAATTCATACTTTAATAATTAAGTTTCTAGTTTTGCAGTAGTTGACTTTTGAAGCAATTGAGTTTTTAGTTTTATATTTTTGGTGAATCTTAAATGCACTTGCAATAATGGACTTTCAAAGTGCCTAACAAGGTGGTCCATCTAAACCAAAGGTTCGAAGGGTGTGGAAAAATCTAAAGAAGAAGCCCTCTTCCATTACATGATTTATGACAACTCTGATAAGTGGAGCTCCAATAGTGGGTTTAAACCTAGTTTCTTCACAATACTGAAGAAAGAAACCTACCATAAAATATAAAACATTGTGAACCTTAGTCAGTTTGGTTGGGATAATGCTACTAAATGTATCATCGTGGATGAGAGAGTTTAGGAGGAGTACGAAAAGGTAACTTCCATTGCTTTAATTGAAAGTTAAGGCATAGGTTTTCTTATTTTGTAGTAATAATTTCCAATATTATTATAGGGCCATCCAAAAAAGGTGAATGGCATTTACGGGAAGTCATTCACTTACTATAATCAATGGTGCATTATCTTTGGAAAGGATAAAGCAACGGGAGATAGAGTGGAGGATCTGGCACAAGTGGACCCTATGAAAGATGAGAATAACAGTGAATTCTAGTATCCCCATTCTGGGGATGAGTTTCTTTCTTCTTTCGCAAGTGAAAACCCAATTAACATAAGTGACTCACCTTCGATAGCTACACCTCCGACCTTTGCACCTCCAACTATCATAGTCCGACTGCCATACCTCATGGCTCACTCCCGACATCGACTCCTTAGACCTCCACTCCTCCAGCCAATTTTGGAATGAAAAATACAGAACAAAGGACAAGAATGGGTGATGATGAGTTAGCCACCCACGAAAGTATGGGTGATTGGTTGAAGGAGACCAAGGGTCAATTAAGGGACATATCAAAATTCTTGAGCTATTCCATTAATCTATCCATTTGCCGAGAAAATGTTCCTGGTGAGCTAGAGATGCTTAATCTCATGGATTTATAAAGATTCAAGTTGGGTGCTATCATTTGCGCTAGCGAAGAGAGGATAGATAACTTCAATAGTATCAAAGAGCCTATAAAGTAACTACGGGCTAAGGCTACCCACAACGTTGAGGTTTACGGTCCTGTTAAGGAAAGAGCAGAAATAGTGGTACGATTTTTGAAAGTAGTCCATCTCTCATTTCCACTCTTTAGTGCCATTTTCTTGTGTAATATATGAAATATAGACAACCTAAACTTGAATGACCTAGTTGATGTATTTCTGGTAAAATGATGAGACATTTAGGTTAGTATTTTGAATGACACATGAATGGTATCCCACGTAATAGTACAATAAAAGTGATTAAAATGTCCACTTGTGATCGCCAATCATTTATAGACAGAAATGAAAGTTGAAATCAAATATGACTTGGTTTTGATTGTAGTTTTGATTATATATACACATAGATGCTTGACTTGCATGCCCTGGTTTTCATTACAAGAAATCATTATTAAACGATTTTTAGTAGATTATGAATCTTCATTATTATTATTTTTTTATAGGTATGTACCTTCATTATTGGCTTCTGAAGCAAATGCATCAATTAAACACAAAATAAACTAAAAGATGTCATGAAATCTTTATAGCAGTCAAATAATTGGCATTCCTTGGGCTTGAGATTGGTCTCTTTATATTTTACCTTGACTAGTTTGAAAGAACAAAAAATTTGAAAAAGATGACTGAGAGAGCACTATGATTTGATAGTCCATAGTAGGTAGTATTGTGTTGTTAGTGTAAGGTTTAATTTTTAGGTGTGACAATTGCGAGTCAATAAGTATAATTTTCGTATTGAGCCTTGATTGATCAAGTTGCTCCTTAGTGCGAAAATACTGGTAGATTTTATTCTCATTCGGTTTCCAGATTGGGAATAGGTGGAGTGAATATAAATATCTCGTATTCTATCATACCTAGGGTTAACACTATTGGAGAATCAAGAAAACGTATTGCGACAGAGTCAATAAAAAATGGAGACAAATAAAGAACAATACTCAATCACTGCTTCCAATGTTTGAAGAATTAAGAACATCTCTAGGTTTTAGGAGGTGCTGTTCAGGTTCTGAGGGTCAATCGCACGAGAGAAGCTTCATTGCGAGTTCTAGCAAGCAAAAAATACTTTGACTAGAACAGGTGTCGACTCGAGTGATAAATAGTAAACTCTTGTAATCTTCGATTTTATAGTGAATTGATTTTTTAGGGTTAGTCGCCTTATAGACTAGAGGTTTTTTACCTAGAAGTGGTTCTAGGATTTTACCTTATTAAATCTCATGCCTCATTTATTTTCGTTTTTTTTCGTTTTTTTTTTTTATAAGATTTTCTCCATGTTATTAGTTTTTCAATTGGTATTAGAGTGGATCACCTCATATGTAAAAAAAAAAGTATTTATGGAGAATTATAGAGAAGCTGGATCGTCTACTAGACCTTCTCTATTTGACATAACCAATTATGCATATTAAAAAGTCAAGATGAAGGCTCATCTTCAGTTTATTGATGACAGAGTTTGGGACTATATTGAGAGGGGTTGGACTCGTCTTGTTAAGGTCTTCGCTGATAAGAGTAACACCATCCCAAAACCTGTTTCTAAGTGGGATAAGAGTGAACTTGAGAGCAGTGGATGGAATAGGAAGGCAATGAATTCAATATTCAATGCCGTCAGTGCTAATGAATTTGGTACAGTATCTACATGTGATATGGCGAAAGAGACTTAGTACATACTCCAAGTTACTTATGAAGGCACTAGTATTGTGAAAAAGTCTAAACTTAGCTTGAAAATTGATTTTGAAAATCTGAAAATGGAAGAGGATGAAACTTTTGATCAATTTTATGCTAAGTTAAGTGATAATATCAATTCTCATTTTAACTTAGACGTTGTTATTCATTCCTCTGATATTGTAAGTGAAATTTTAAAACTGTTGTAGATAGATTTCAACCTAAGGTAATTGCTCTTGAAGAGGCCAAAGATATTAAATTCATATGAGTAGAGGAAATGGTTGGCTATCTTCACACATTCGAGTCTAATCTTTGCTCTTCTAAAAAAAAAAAGGTTTGGCTTCAAATACTGTGAGAAAAGAAGAAGCTGACTCAGATGAAGACTTGGACGAACTCTTTCTTCTTGCTAAAAAGTTTAAAAAGGTTTTCAAAAGACAAACATGTTGGGAAAAATGAATTTTGAGAAAAATAAGAAAGAGAATAGTTCTTCAAAGAAAGAATGAATTTGGAGAATGGAAGCACAAACAGTGACACTAAAATAAGTGATGCTGAAGATTCAGATGAGGAGGAACCAGATCTTTAAGAAATGTATAATGAATTGTACAAACAATATCATAAATTATTGAAGGAAAAGCAGAAGTTGAAAGAGAGTACAGTTGGGAGAAAATGAAAAGAAGAAACAAAATGATGAGATAGAAGAACTTCTCAAGAGAAATATAAAGATGGTAGTGAGAGAAGCATTCTTATTCCACAAGCTTGACGAAAGTCCAACTGTAGAAAGAAAAGCAATGACAGAGAATTACAAACTCAAGAGCAAGATTAAGTGTCTTGAACTTGATTTAAATAATGGTAAATTGTCCTTCTCTAAATTTGGTGCAGGATCAAAACAATTGGAAGAAATTTTGAGCAATCAAATACCAACTAAGAACACCTCAGGATTGGGATATGATGGAAAGTCAAAAGAAAAAGTTGATCTTAAATTCATTCCATCAAGTTCAAAATTCTTGGCAAATGAGCCTGCATCAAAGGAGAAGCTCAAATAAAAAGTAACAGTGCATATTCCTACTATGAAAGGTAAGTCTCTACCCTCTAGTGTACAGAATTTGACAATTCTAACTTTGCATATTCCTGTGACAATCATGGTATACACCATGAATTTTTAGCTCCAAAGACTCCTCAGTAGAATAGAGTAGTAAAGCGAAAAAATAGAGTGTTTCAGGAAATGGCAAGAATTATACTTCATAGGAAGGTGTAACCAAAAAATTTTGGGTTGAAGTTGTGAGCACAGCGTGTTACATCATCAACAGAGTTTATATTCGACATGGCACAAAGCCAACTCCATACGAGCTATGGACAAGCAAGGAATATTTCAGAGTTTTTGGGAGCAAATGCTATGTTTTTAGGGATCATGAGCAATTGGGTAAGTTTGGCTCTGAAGCGATGAGGGAATATTTCTTGGGTATTCTAATAACAGTCGTGCATTTAGAGTTTTTAATCTTAGAAATATGACTGTCATGGAATCAGCTAATGTTGTAATTAATGATGATAACAATGGTCATATTGATTTGTGGGGACATCATATGGGAAAGAGTTTACAAAACATCCCTAATGCTAATGAAGAAGAAGAACCTAAAGTAATCAAAGTGGAAAAGCAAAATGAAGATGTGCAATCTCAATGAACTGATGAACAAAAGAAGGTGGAACCATCAGCCAGAGTAAAGTTAAATCATCGAGTTGACCAAGTGACAGGAGATGTGCACGATAAAATGAAGACAAGAAGACAAGTTAGAGATGAGGTAACCTACCCTTGTTATGTGTCTCATATTGAACCTAAAAGCATCAAAGAAGCCTTATCTGATGAATATTGGGTTAATGCAATGCCTGAAGAGTTAAATCAATTTGTTAGAAATGATGTGTGGGAACTTGTACCTAGATTTAGTCATACAAATGTCATTGCAACTAAGTGGGTTTTCAAAAAATAAATCTGATGAAAATGGCATAGTTGTAAGAAATAAAGCTAGGTTGGTAGCTCAAGGGTATACCCAAATTAAGGGTGTGGATTTTGATAAGACCTATGCTTCCGTAGTTAGGCTAGAATCTATTCACATTTTACTAGCTATTGCATGCTACTTAGTTTTCAATCTTTATCAGATGGATGTTAAAAGTGCATTCTTGAATGGTTTCCTCTAAGAGGAAGTTTTTATAGAGCAACCAAAAAGGTTCAAAGACCTTAAATGTGAGAATCATGTGCGCAGGCTCAAAAAGGCCTTGTATGGTCTTAAACAAGCTCCTAGAGCTTGGTATGAGGGACTCACTACTTTTTTGCTTGAGTCTAGGTTTGTCAGAGGGAGTGCTGATAAGACCTTACTCATTAGAAATGACCAAAAACATATCTGGATTGCCCAGATTTATGTAGATGATATTGTTTTTGGGTCTACTTCTAATTTACTTGCTCATGATTTTGGAGAATATATGGAAAAAGAATTTGAAATGAGCATGGTTGGTGAATAGAATTATTTCTTAGGTCTTCAGATTAAACAATCTAAAGATGAGATTTTTATATCTCAGTCTAAATATGCCAGAGACGTAGTTAGGAAATTCTATTTATCCTCTACTAAGCATGTACGTACTCCTATGAGTACTTGTGTTAAGCTTAGTAAAGATATTTCTGGAAAGGATATTGATTCTACCCAGTACAGGAGTACGATTGGCAACTTACTTTACTTGACTGCGAGCTGACCTGATATCTCTTTTAGTGTTGGAACATGCACTCGCTATGAAGCTTGGTTACAAAATATCGTGGTATCTTTGGGGGTGTAATATATCTGTGAGAGATACTGCTTCTTTTGTTTTGGTTGACTGGCTGATTAAGAGATCGGAGTGGGGCATTATGAGAGGGAATATCATTTTCTTGTTGCTAGAAGGATTACTTGAGATTTTAGAAGGCTGAGTGATGAAGATTCAGACTAGATTAACAAGCTTCTATTCTTACCAGCTACAAAGTATACGTCCATGCAGGTAGTAGAGTCAAGTCCATGGAACTCAAATGATTTTGGCATCCCATACCCCACTTATATATTTTCACCTAAAGAAAAATGCTGATGTGTTCATTTGGCAGGATAGGATGAGGAAATTGGAGTAGAATTGGCTTCTCTTTTGCTGGTGCCCCGTGTCCTGACAATCCCATGTCAATTAGGGGGCAGATCATTGATCAGTGTAAGGATGCCATGGTCTGCAAGCTACTAGAATGTGATTTTGGGGAGAGTAAATTTTATTCTCCAAGTAGTATAATGAAGATGTTTCAGAGCTCCATTTTCTGCTTATAACCTCAACACGAAGATTGGCTTTTGATCCAATGTTGGTAAGTTGCAAACATGTCTTCATCCATCTAAGTTCAACATACACGCAATATACTTGCCATCTTCCAAATTACTATTTGAAGTATTTGTTGTTTATTCCAGAAGAGGGATGTTAGCATAGTTCAAAGGATGGAAAAAATTCATACGTGATTTTTGTTTATTCATTTAAAATTTGAAAGCTGGTAAAAAAAGGGGAGGAAAAATGAAAGAGGATCCTAATCAACATTGGTTGGCTTCTAAGTTGGAGGGTCAATTGGCATTTTTATGGTTAAAGCGAGCATGAGTACTGCATATGAATTCTATTCGGTAATAAAAAATATCATCGAGCTTGCTTGCCATGTCCACGAGTAAGCGGTTGCTCAAGCACGAAAGAAAAGAAGAGGTCAAAAGGAAGGGTCGAGGAGGGTCCCCACCATAATCCATCCAATGGTAAAGTTAGTAATGGCTTGAGAGAATCAGAAAGTAAATTGACAGTACTTCGTGAATAAATAATGAGAATACTTGAATTTGATGTGAAATCCCGTATTTATACCTGAATCATGGAATAAATTTATGATAAATTATTGGAAGACGGCATCATTGTTTTCCCCTTTTAGAAAGCTTTTAGCTACGACGGATTGTTAGGCATTAAATGCCCATCATCTTGCATTATATGGCCACCACTTAGCATTAAATATACGTGAGGGGGGCAATAGGATTGCATGTGATGTGACGTGAAGATGCTGTGTAAGTGTCCCATCTATTTGCTACCTATAAAGTTAATGTCTGACTTGGCATAGTGGAGTAGTAAAAAAATGAACTGATTCCATTATTCGAGTGTATTTATGTTTAGGAGTGAACTAATGCAATCGTCCTGGCTATGGGGCCCATTCTCTGTGTTTTAAGTGGTCGAGAGTGCCTTCCCATATCACTCGCTCTCAAGGCATCGTGCTTGGGGATTTTGTCACATGTCATTTATGTTTTTTGTAACAACATTATGCCCCCACTTTGGTCGAAAAAATTGTTTCCTGTGTAGACTAAAGAAATAAGATATACTGTCAGTCGTATTTATTTTGGACCCTTCCATATCCCTTTCACTGTTATTTCAAATCAATCGTGTCATTCTATAACTGGTTATGTTTTCCGCACATAATGGTGCGTGGGGGGCCTTTTTAACTCTAGGCAAGTGTAACCTAGGATTTCGTGCTCGAAACCGAAAGACATCCCACTATTTGCCAGATTTATGTCATTTCGGGTGGCCATATTTAATACATTTTTCCCGCTCGTATTATTGTTTTGACTTTTTGCATATTCATTGAAACAAATTTTCCCTTTCTACCATTTTCATTGAGCTTTCTTTCTCTCACACTTGCAATCTTATGCTCTTGCATTTTGCTTCTCTAGCATTCTCTCATCCTCCAAATTTCTGTTTGGTGAGTGTCTAAAACTCCCTCTTTGATTTCATTGCACTTGGTCGTAATGGGTAGATTATCAGACGAGATAAGGGCCGAAGGGGGTTTTGAGAGGTTTAAGCGAAGATACAACATACCCACTAACGTCAAAATTAGGTTTGGGGGGAGGGAAAGAGAGCGTGAAATATGCCTTTTCCTGATCGTAGCCATAATTGAAGGGGGTTTAGATTCCCAATTTTCTTATTTCTTACATCAGGTTTTCCATGTTATAAATCTCTTACCTAGGTGTGTCACACACAATTGTTATAGGATAGTAAATGGTGTAGAAGAAATTAACCATAGATACGGATTCCATCTTTCCGCCTACGATTTACTCTATTGTTATGACCTTCAAAAAGTTAGAACGAATGAGAATAAATAGTACCGAAAATCCTGACCAGAAAAGGCCCTCGTACATATGTCACCTGATAACATTAAGGGTTTCGAGGACGACTGATGTGTAGTATCTGGGGAGTGGACGTGCAATCCTGGGGAGGATGACTTTCCCCAATGATTGCAGCTACATTGGGGCTAGGTTGGGTGATCATTGCATTTCATCATAACATACACTTCTCAATTTTCAGAGTGATTGACGCTAACTTTTGTTCATTCTTAAGTGCAGACAATCCTGAGAGGAAGTCTTGGGCCAGGGATACAGGAGCAACGTCCCTCACAGTAAGGAGGTCCTAGCTTTCCTTAGCGAACCGGATACTTATTCTTTTGTGAGGTTGGCACCGATATTATTCGACTTCTAACCAGTCTACCATTCGTTTGTCGCTCCTCCATAAGGGTTCGACATCCAAGCCATTGTAGACATCTTACACTAGTGGTTTAATTGGTTAGACGAATGGAAGATCGAATTTTAGTACAGTCGACTAGCCTTGGAAGCCCTATCTATTCAAGCAATCAGACCAAAGATGGCCCCAAAAAACGATATTAAGAGGGCGGTTGAGGAGAAGGCGTGGCAAAAGAAGATCGAGGCTAAGAAGAAAAGGGAAAATGAGATTTCAAAAATGAAGGTCGATGAGGCAAAGAAGGCTGAGCTCGGTAAGTAGGTTAAACAAGAAAACATCAAGAATAGTAAAAGAGAGAAGGAGGTTTCCATAAAGGAACCAGGTGCTTTTCCAAAAAGGTGCATTGAAGTCGAAGTGGGGGATCCCCAAGCCAAGAAGAAACAAAGATTCCAGAAAACTCTTGACTTACTGATTCTGGATCCCCCTACCCCAACTCAACCTCTACCGAGCACGAGAAAAGACATCCTAAGGACTTCAATGGTGCTTCCTCCTCCACCCTTACCAAAGGATAAACCATCAAGTGGCGAGGGGAGCTCGAGGTAGGTTCCTTTGCAGACTGTGCCCCCATGAACCCAAGTGAGGGGTTCCTCCCCTTGGGCTCCTCAAATTCTGATTCCAAGTTTGGAATCTCCCTCTGACTAACCATTCATAATTCAAGATTCAGCTATAAGTCACCCGGAGCTCTACTTAAGGGGGATCATTCCTCCTCAAGATATGTAGAATATAAGGAAGAACAAGATGAAAGATCTCCAAAACACAATGATGAAGACTCTAATAACGGTAAATGAGCTTTCGTAAACTCTTCCAAGTTTGTAAAGTTACTTATTCACACTTATCTCCCTTTAACTCATTTGCTTTACTGTAGTCAACCCTCTACTCTATGGAGCTGCTCACCAAGAGTCAGACTTTGCATGAAAAGGCTGGCAGAGATGACGCCTTCATTCGAGCCTTAAGAGAGAGGGTCAAAGACATGGAAAAAGAAAAGGCCAAGCATGAAAAAGAGCTTGAATCTGTAAAGTAGAAAGTAGCAGCTGCATAAGAGAAGTCAGAAGCCAGTAGGAAAAGGAGGAATGCTACATTGGCTCATCTGGCTTCCAAAGACGAAATGCTAATAAAGAAAATAAAGCTGCTCGGCCAAGTCAAGTACGACATCTTAAAGGTCAAAGCTAAAAATGAAGCTTTAATGAAAGACCTGAAGGAAAGTTACATGAAGTATAATGAGCTAAATGAGGATAACATTAAGTTGAAGCTTGAGCTTAGGGAGGAGACTACCTTCAAGCTGGAAATGAAGGACGCTTTGAAGGCTTCTGAGACTAAGCTTGCCGAGGATCTTGAAGCATAGTTCAATGATTTCGTGAGTCAGATGGAGGATGCAAGGAACGAGTACTTCCTAGATGGCTGGGAGATAGCTATACAAAAGTTGAAAGTGGACCCCGCCTCCGAGACATACATAAGTGTTCCATTCCCCAATCCGAACTCTCTTTCTCCAAAGTTCAGCTTTGATCGAGATCCTCGAACTCCAATCGCTGAAGAGCTGACTGAGCAAATTCCAGAAGAATGCAAAGTCGAAGCCATTGAGCCGAGCAAGGACAAGCCCTCAAAGAACTAGACCATCTTATTTTTCTTTCTTCATTGCAACTTTTATTTTTACGATTTTTGCAGTAACAATTTTCATAATAAATAAAGACTTTTTGTTTTATACACAATGTACTTTATTTTTTCTTCTTTCAATTATTAATTGTACTTAGTTATGTCATTTTTTTCTTATTTGTCAGTGTATTTTAACATTTTCCATGACTCATCAATCATGATATGAGTAACTGATGGAAAATTGATCAAGCCTGAATTTTTAAAAATAGGCTACATTTTGCTTAAGTGTTAATCTATTTGTTGGGTTTCTAGGCTTTCATTACCATCTTTATGTCAAAAAGACTAATGTGTTGTGCTACTTCTTCAAACCTCACAAAATAATGAAGGTAGAGAATATAGCGTGGTCGGGGGTGCCATAAAGTCTCTTAAGTTGGTGTAATTTTGAAGGGTTAGCCTTTAATTTTTTCTTTCTTCACATACAATGTGCTGCTGATTATAAATAATTCTATAAAACTTATGTGGACCTTTTGTTTAAATGATAAATTGTACCCTCGTTGTCAAATAACTCACAGAATTGCTCCTTTATGAAGAAGAATTCCCTAGTAGGTTAAGTTTCTAAAGTAATATTGAACCTCTGAGCGAACCAATTTTTAAGGATCAGATGATGCCTAACACAATTAATGAGGCTAGAGTGAACTGTAAGCTTTGATGTGTATGGACAATTGTAGAATTTACATCAATTGAGATTCTCCATGCTCGAAGTCTCTTACTAAGAAATTATTTTAATACCCGACCTCGAGAGGTAGGATTAAATGAATGTATCTTTTCTTAATTGGCTCTCCTTATGTAAAATAAGGCGATTTGTAATGTAATTTTTACCAGAACTTGCATTGACTGGGTTAGCACAAGTTTGTTTGTTTTTAGAATACCTCTGAGCAGACTAGTAGGGAAACTATTATACAAACCACTATTGGTGAATCAACAGGGAAATCCTTGTCAAAACCACCATTGGATGAATCCAATGGGGCAAACCACATTTGGGAAATAAGGGTGAATCCTTGTAAGATCAACTATTGAATGAATCCAATGGGATAATCCCAGTGGGACAATCCTTGTAAGATGAACTATTAAATGAATCCAATGGCCATTGGGGTGAACCACCACTGGTAAATCAATGGGGCAATCCTTGTATGAACCACTACTAACGAATCAGCAGGGCAATTCTTGTAAAAACCATCATTGGATACATCCAATGGGGTGAACCACCACTAGTAAACCAATGGGGCAATCCTTGTATAAACCACTACCAATGAATCAGCTGAGCAATCCCTGTAAAAACCACCATTAG
>QLOD02000030.1:11596148-11610937 GCA_003260245.2 Sideroxylon spinosum | reverse complement strand
TTGATAACAATTTAGTATTCGTTTGGCAAAACTTTCCATTTTCAGTTTTTCGTTTACAGTTTTCAAAAAAATTAAAACTATTTTTAAAATTTTTAAAAATTATAAAAACATAAAAAAAAAGAAGTGTTCTCTCATTCAAATTATAAAGATAATCTTAAATTGTATCCTGCAAACATGCAAATTTGATTAAATTTACAACAACAATAATAATAATAATAATGAAAAATTAAGATGGTATTTGGTTTGTTTTTTATTTCTGTTTTCGTTTTATGTGTTAAAGTCTTAAAATAAGGAAATAAAAAATGTTTTGTTTTTCTTATTTTCAGGTTTTCTTTATTTTGTATTGAAAACGCTTAAAATGATTTTTTGTTATTTTTCATTTTATATGTAAATTTATTTTCTGTTTTCTAAAACAAAATTTAAAAACACAAGTGATCAAATACATTTGAACTGTTTCTCTTGTTTTTAAAAGTATAAAATGAAAAATGAATTAAAAACAGAAAATAGAAAATAGAATTAGAAAACAGAAAAACAACCAAATGGCCCCTAAGTTAAATGGGTCCAAAAAGAGGCATTCCGTCTATAAGCTTCTGCCTTCAATGCCTTTTTAATATGTCGTATCCAAATTGCCGGTTTGATTACTACTCTCAAATTGTTCAAAATGGTCATTGAAAAACCTTTTAGTGCGAAGAAGAATGAATCATTGATCTAAAAACATAATTTTCAATTGAACTAAACAAACTATGTAACTGATGTATGGAGGATATGTAAAGAACAACAAAGAAAAACTCATCAACAATAAAATTATTCGTAATAAAATAAACATAAATTCCAACCCTGCTCTAAGCCAGAAAAAGTACGTTCTTTTGCAAAGTTCTCTCAAACAAACATGCCGGTTGTCACCTATTACAAATGCCATATGAATTGTTGTACATGGAGAAAGTAGGTAAAACCATCATTCTTGACTAAACTATTATCTATATAATTAAAAAAAAAAGTTTTAAGAGGATATTTTTAATTATTGGATTTGTTTAGTGGTCGGAATTTTTTTTTTCATCTACTTTAGTTGTATTTATGGTCAATTCATAAATGAAAATGCACTCTCATTCTTTCTATATCTTTTTAATACTTTTTATAAAAAATTTTAAAAATATTTTTAATTTTTGTAATGGATAAATTGATTTTTTAAGCGCTATATAAATACCTATTAAACAAAATCAATTAATATTTTGTATTTAAAAAAATGATATTTAGACTTTAATTTTCTTCAAAAAATTAAATTTTAATGTAAATAAAATTTAAAATACAATTTTATACTTTCTGTATTATTTATATAGCAGGAAATCTCAAAAGAATATTTTCAACCATTGAAATTGTTCAATTGTTGAGGTTTTTTTTTTTTTTTTCTGCTTTGATTGTCTTTTTGGTCACTTCATATGGAAAGACACACTCTCACTCTTCTCATATCTTTTCGAATACTTTTTTTTTATAAAAAAATTTAATCAATATTTTAAAAATATAATAATAATTATAATAAATAAATTAATATTTTTAAATTGATATTTTTAAACATAATACGGATACCTATTAGATAAAATCAACTAAATTATTTATTTAAAAAAGCGATATTTAGGTTTTAATTTTCTTTAAAAAATAAATAAAATTTAAATTAAAAATTAAAATTTAATGCACTTAAAATACATACACTTTTACACTATAATAACATCTCACTCATCTCTCTCCCCCAACCATACCCACCCATCAATTTATCCATAGTCAAACTCGACTAATACTTATTCTCTCATATGTATCTTGGAATATAATAGATTATTTGTTGGCCAAATAATCTTTCATACCTTTAGACACGGATAATTTTTAATTGTATAATAATCATTAGGGTTGTAATTTGTCATTTTTATCGGAAATGAAAACCCAAACAACGATCATAAGAATAAGGTATGAAACATAAAAAGTAATCTGTTGTAAATTAGAAAAAAAAAAAAAAACAAGGGAAACTTATTGCCCAAGTTGTACGAGGGAGACAACGAATGCTTTTAGTGGTTGTTGACTGGCCGTCTTCGAAATGTCAATAAAACTCTTTTACGTTTTCATACTTTTAATTAATAAACATAAATAGTATTTCAAAAAAATTAATAAACATAAACATAAATTATAATCTATAACCATCTATATAACAATATAACAAAAAAAGCACAAGAGATATATCTAGTAGTGGGATTAGTTCAATAATCCGAATTATACTTCATTCCCTCCTTTTCACTTCTCTCTTCTTACTCATAAAGTTTATTTATTAATTTTTTTTGTCCCACATCGCTGAATAACCACAACTTTATTTTTATTTTTAGATATAAAATCTTTGTAGTTGTGACACAAAATATTAGATGTGAAGTTAACTCATTTGTGGGACCCACTTGCTTAAAAATTCACTATAGTTTTGAAGTTTGTATATTTCAAATTCATTAGGAATTAAAAAAAAGTCAAAAAAATGCCTAAATAATAATTAGAAAGATGTTTAAAAATTATTTTTCTCATAATAACAACTCTTAGTATTTTTCAAAATTAAAAATAAAAATTTCTAAATATTAATTAAGCTCGGGAGTAATTATTTTTCTAACAGCAAAATATTTAAAAATTATTTTTCTTAAAATAAAAATTTTTAGTATTTTTTAAATTTAAAAAATAAAAAATACCTAAATATTAATTAAGTTTGGAAGTAATTATTTTTCTAAATTCTCATCTTAAATTTAAATTGGCCATGTCGAATATATTTTTATAAACTTAATCAAGAAATTATTACTAAATCTTACACGGTACTCTTTATATTTACTATTTTACCTTTTTATTTTTATAAATCCTAGAATAAAATTGGTTTTGAGAGTAATTATTTCTTTAAATTTTAATTTTAAATTGAAATTGATTGGATTAATTATATATCTATATAATAAGGAAGTTCAAAATTTAAATTTAAGATATTTTTAATCTTTAAATTTGTTCAATGGTTAAGATTATCTATTTTTCTGTCCACTTTGGTTTACATGAAAACACTCTCTTATGTTTTTTCATAAATTTTTGAATACTTTCCTTGTAAAAGTTTTTAAATTATACTTTTAAAAAATATGATAATATTTATAATAAGTAAAATTTTTTTACACTTTTATCAAACATTACGTGGATACTTATTAGATGAAAACAACTAAGACTTTTTTTATTCAAAAATGAAAAGTATTATTTAGACTATATATTAAAAATAAACCTTAAAAAATAAACGTTTAAGTTTAAAATAAAATTTTAATTTGAATGTACATAAAACTTATAATTTTAAACACATTTATTTTTATACTCTTAGTATCATACTTACATTACCTTTAGTCTATGTTGATTAATGATTTTATATTACAAGTTATTTTTAAAGTTTTAGTGTATGTTTATTTTATAAATCTACATTTGAGTTTTTTACAGGAAATTCTTAATATATGCTTTTGTGCATTTAGGTACAAGAAATTCTTAATATATTAATATGTGAGAATGGATAAGCGTTCATATAGATTTAACATGTGCTTCATTCTTAAAGTGTCACACCCTATATCCACCAACTCGGGACATGAGGACAAACTCACAATAATAACCACATAAAACCATAAATCAAATATCAATTAGAGTGGAATTGATAAATAAAAATAGTATTTAATATTAAAATACTCGAAGATCTATAACTTACAACAAAAGGGCTACAGAACATCATACCCTAAACCAAGCCCAAAACCAATATCCAAAACAAAATACATAGAAAGAAAATATAACAATTCATGATCGACTACTCTATCTCAAGTCCATGACGAGCTTTTACCCCTACAAGCTAAGCTATAGGGGGTGAGTACTAAATTAAGTAAGCTCAGAAATAAGCATATAAGCATATACTTTTTAATCATGCATGCAATTAACACTTAATCATTATTAAGTTCACATTAATATCAAATTTTTTACATTATCTTATACTGTTCTAAATTAAATAACTATTTAGTCATGATCCCATAGTCTCATACTAAAACAACATCCATCATCTCGTTCACATCTCAATGTGTATATATATATATTAACACCATACTATGGGGTCAGGTACTCTGTAAAATTAGTTTGTAACCACAGAACTAAACCCAAAATAAATCCACAGGTCTAAGCTGTGAGGGTACAACTAGTTCCGCAGTCCTATATATACTCATCAAATCCCCAAATCTCAGTCATAAGGTACGATTGGTCCTGCAGTCTCATATATACTTATATCCCTAATCCTATAATCCTAGTCCATTTCATCTTATCTTAGTAGGCAAGTCAATCCCGCAGTCCCGACACTAGTATATGCTAGGTTTCTAACCTACTGGTTAAGATAAACCACCCTGGATAGGTTTCAGGGTTTTCGATCATTGGTCACTAGAACCCACTCTTTCTAGTACACTTAACGACCCTAATATCAAGAATCAATCTTAAACAATTTCCTTTAACAATAACACATCATACACAAGATTATTGATAAATTAGATTCCTTATGTTCATCATTTACTTTATAAGTCTTATGAAATATAATGTTGATTTGGGCCTAAGTTTCATTTTACTCCATAAATATTATTCTCATTATTAAATCTATAAAATTAAGTCTCATGCAACTATATTCAAGAATATATACAACTAATTTGATAAGTAAAATTTAAAATCAAGCATGTCTTGATAAAAATATATTTCTGACATAAGTTTTTGATAATTTATATAAAATAGAAAATAAAACTTTTTTAATCAATTTAGAAGCATAAAAATCATAGAATTAACCCAAGTTTTATAAAAACTAAATTTAGAATTTATTCACAAGAAAACCAAATGGGTATTTCTATCTAGATTTACACAGAACAATCTATATTCACCCTTTTTATAAAATTTATTTTCAATCCAAAAATTGTGAAATGTTTATGGAAGACTCATTCATATGTCTGATTTAACAAGTAAAAATTTCAAAAATTAACTTAACATTTATGCATACCTTTTATATTAAAAATCAAACTAGTACCGTACGAAAATACAAACCAAATAGTCAATTTTTACTATTTTTACAAAAATCATTTTTACTCTAAAAATTATGAAAATTTTATTGTAGACTCTTAACATGTCTAGTTTTATGTGTAAAATTTACAAAAACTAAATCAACTATGTATACATTTTATACTAAAAACCGAACTACACTAGTGTAGCAATTTAAACTAAACAGTCTATTTTCACAATTTTTATAAAACTCGTTTTAACTAAACAAAATTATGAAATATTTACTGGATACTATTTTGAATATATACGATTACATGTAAGAATATCAAAAATTAATTCAATTTTTAAGTATGATTTGTATATAAAAAACAACACATTGGTTCCAATATAGAAATCCCAACCACATAGTCAAGTTTGATTATTTTTTATAAAATCAATACATGGATCGGGCTTTCAACTCATACATATATATATACAATTAAGCACAATTTGTTTTTGCAAAGATATGAAGGAAACATAAACATATATGCTAAATTCCACCTACTTTACCACACAAGTAGATGATCGGAGTGTAAAAACATTATTATCAACTGACGTCGGTTTTTTCTCTCTATGAAAAAACTCTAATGAGAATCTTACTGCAAAACATTCGTGGATTCAGCACGAGTGCACTTTCGAAGAATCACAGGAAGAATTATACGATCTTGCAAAAAAGCCGGTGGCTATATATATATATATATGTCACTCACTCTCTCTATATAAATTAACAAATTTATTTTGATGGAGGGAAACAAATTCTTGGAGGCTTAATGAGGAGGGGCTTAAATAGAACCTCCTAAAAGTTTCCCTTACAAGCTCCACCTTTTGTCTCTCCCAAGCACCCATTAATTCAAAAATTTTTTAAATGATAATTGAAAAAAAAAAACTAAAAATATATTACTTAAATGATTTTTTTTTTTTAAACTGCAAGCCATTTGAAATTCAATTAATTCAAAATTTTCAAAACAAATTAGCAAGAATTTTCTGATATTCCACTTTAAATTAACTAAGTATATAATAAATTGTCAAATTTTAAAATTATGCTAAATATTTTTCATCTTTAACTTTTTACATTTCGTAAAAATACTGTTTGTTATGAAAGGAAATGAAGAGTGAGAAACCAAAAAAGGAATGTTTTTAGTGTTTTTCTTAAATTTAAATTTAAAATAATTAGTATATGTTTATGAGAAATGTTAAATACACTATACTTTAAGTTTCTCAAGCTCCAGTTTAAAAAAAAAAAACAAAAAAGAAAGGTTTCTCAAGCTCTATATTGTCTCAGAAAGACCAGTAGCGAAGCACAGGACTGTGGCTAGTTTAAATTTATTATAAGTAAAAATAAGCATATATAATATGTAAACCTAATATTTAATACAAAAACAAAATTCAATAAAAATAAAATTATTCTATATAAAATAATAAAATAATCCGACATAATAAAAATATGGCACATGTTGATCTTTCAAATAAATAAATAAATAAAACAAATAACAACAAAGTGAAATGCATGTTAGATTGCTAGCAATCTTTCAAATTTTAAATGTAAAAATAAAATTCAAAAATAACAAAGTAATTCATAATAGACTTATCGAAAAAATAATAATAATAATAATAAAAGAAAGGATGACACATGTTGATTATATCCCAAAAAATAAAAAATAAAACAAAACAAAAAATTAGACATGTGTAAGACAACAATCTTTCATACTTTAACCCTAAAAATAATAAAATGACTCATGACAGACTCACCAAAAAAATTAAAAACAAAGTAACACAAAATAAAAACCAACAAAAAAAAAAATTAAGACACGCGTCTTAATTTTTTTACACTTCAACAGATTAGTACAGGTAATTAGAAAAAAAAATTTTTAAAAAGTGATTCTTACGTAAATATATTGATTAGTGACTTGTATATAAATATATGACTCTTTTTTTTTATATAGACTATAAAATTTATTCAAAGTTACCAATGTTAAAGAAAATTTGTTCAAAAATTTATCAATGTTTCATAAAGTTAAATTTCAATTTATAAGAGTGAAATAAATTAATCTAGAAGGCGGTTACATAGTATAATAATTACTATAATTTTAATATTAGAATAAGTGTAACATTATTGTTATAAGTATTTCAATTATAGTAATAATTGTTTTACATTGATTAATTAGTAATTTATAAAATTGATTCGATTCAATTTATATTTTATAAGGCCTTTTTATGATATTTATATGCCTAAAACTAATTTTGACATAAATATTTAATTTATTTATTTTTTAATATCTTGGGAGAATCACGGTTGAGGAGTCTTCACCAAAATCTTAATAAATCATTAAGTTATGGGCACACTTTTGTGTAAATAAATAAAACTCTCGATTCTTTATTTTGAGGCTGCTCAAATTTGGAATACAAAAAATTATCAAAGAGTCCTATTTTGTGCATGCTGTTGCAACCTTTTAATGTAGAGCATGTCAGGCAATTAAAGACATGAATTTGGATTCATGTGGCATAATTTCGAACATATCTAAAGCATTTTAGATTTTTTTTTTTTAATGATATTTTAAAGTGTCCTAAAATGGTTCAGAATGTTCTTTAAAGTTTTGAAATTTTTTAATATAGTCTAAAATATTTTAGAAATAATTACTCTAAACAAATATATCATTATCTAATAAAAATTCTAAGAGATGTTATGAATATCTTAAAATATTTTATGTTATTGTAGAGAATGGGAAAATCTATCTAACAAATCAGCTCACTATTTTCAAAACATAACACCAAATCAAGGGCCGAGATTAGTTGATGGTTGAGATTAAATTTTCTCTCAAATCTGTTTTCATCTTTTGCTGCCCAAATTTGTCCAATCCTAAAACTCTGTATTTATCCAACCGTTTCTCATTTTGCTCTTATTTCCTTCTTGATCCATCTTGTGGCTGCCAAGTTCTCTCATTACCCGATGTTCATTTTCTTATACTCAAGTACGTTTCATAAATTTTTTTTATACTTAAACATTGTTTTGTGAATCAAGTTTCAATTTTTTGTAAACCAAGTTATGTTAAAAGCCCAAAAAAAAAAAAAAAAAATCAAGAAATGGATAGTTTATGTTATGGGTTTGAGAACTTAAGCACAACCCATGGAACCAACAAACATAACCAATCTATCTCATAAACACAACCAATCTGCAAAGAAATTAAAAAAAAAAAAAAAGAAAAAAACAAAGAGAGAGAGAGAGCTTATTAGATACTCTAAACTAAAAAAAATTGAAGGAAAAATAAAAATAAAAAAACTCCAAATGGAAGTTTGAAAACTTGAAGACCTAGTTTCTGGAACTTTTTTGCCCTATTCATTTTCTTATTGCTTCAACTTTTAGAATTTTTCATTAGCTTTCAGTGTTTTGCCCCTTATTCTTTCATTTCCTTTTCAGTGCTTCGACCGTACAGAGTAGAGAACAGAGAATGAAGATAGTAGAAACTGCAAAAGGTTTATTTAGTAATGTGGGTGGGTTGGGAATAGAAGAGCAAGGCAATTGATTTGTGGATGTGGGTTTCTTGGACTCTATTGTTGACTAATAAATTATTAATTATATAATGCATGACGGGATGGCCTTTTTGTAATTTAGGAACTTTCAAGGACCTTTTATTTTTGACCAGATTTGTATTATCTTTACAGCCTAGAGACGAAAGAAAACTGTTTATTAATAATTGCATAACTTCTTTCATTTCATATTTTACGGACAATGGAAAAGAGAAGCATCTTTTGGATTCTTTGAATGAAAAGGAGATGAATGACCAATTCATATATGATTTTTCACATGGTACTTTTCTAGGTTTCAATAGGTTATTGAAAGTATCGACACCTGTTTCAATTGAAATAAAATTCATGGAAGATATAACTATCTTTGGTCATGCAACTTGTTTTTCTAATTACTCTTTCCATAAGTTAATGATTGTTTTCTTCAAGACTAAATGATTATATTTTTGTTATTTGATTAGATGGACATGGACTTAAGGAGAACTATAATATTAGGCTCGCTTTGATCTTTTCTTAGTTAATCATCATTTTCTATTTCAAAAAAATGTACTGCTTATATATATGAGTCTATTTATATAGGTTCAGTCCGTACAAGAAAGAAATGTTAATATTGTGATCTGCGACAAGTAAGATTTTCATGTCATCCGTATCCATAATGTAAGCCAACTAATTAAATTTAATTTCATATTTCGTAAATTGTTTACTTATAATATTGAGAGGAACAATAAAAGGCCATGTCAACAAAAGGAAAAACAAAAGGCCAGAAAATATCTCCTATTTAATTTATAAGAATGTATCATATTCGATAATTCCGCCAAACAAATTTAAGTTATCAAATAGTTTTCAATAGTTTTTTTAATGGGTTTTATTATTGATTTGAAAGGAGAAGGACAAGGGAGAAGCAATAGTTAAAGAATAACAAAAGGCAACTTCTATAGGTAAAGGAAAACAAAAGGCATTATCTGTTGGCAAGGAAAAAATAAGTAAATATCAAATTGTATGGCTCTCTTGATGATTTTTTCTATCTCCCATTTTTAAAATTTTTCATCAAGTAACCCCTGCTAATATTGGATAAGATATTTTACACCATTAATAAAACATGATTTTCAAACTCACATTTTTTTTTTAAATTTTGTGAGCTGCTTTATTTTTCTGAATACACGGCTTATATGGGTGGTTGAACTTCTTTAACTGTTTCATTATACGTTTATTCTTTTGTTTTTTCAATTTTAGTTTTAATATGTGGAAATTGAATTTTGCTCATGAGATTCAATTTTAGTTTCATTGTATGTTTATTCTTTGTATTTTTTTCCATATTACTTATTGAGGTAATTAATATCTGAAAAAACAAGAGGGATTACATAGAACCCAAAGATAAACAATTGTATAAAAATGAAATTTTAAACTAACCTTAACATTTGATTGTTGCTGGTTATGATATATTTGAATTCTAGACTGGTAGTGCTACTTATTAGTATTGTTTCCACTCCTACTATTGCTTTGGAGTATTTAAGGCTTACATTTTGTGTTTAGTAAAACTTTTAAAAACATAAAACAATAACATCTTTATGCATGTTGTGTGTCTCTTTTGGTTTTACTTGGTGATATGTTTTTCAAATTTTTTTAGTAATATTTTATATTTGTTCATTCATAATAGGATTAAAATTTTGAAATACTTTGGCTAGAAATATTTTGATATGCATAAATTTTTAGAACTATTTAAATTTTATATTATATTTTTATTTTTTAGTTTTGGGTTGTGTTTAGTATTGATAATAAAGTTAGTTGGCTAATACAAACTATATATAATGAGGAAAAAAATTAAAAAATTTTAGACTAGGTTGGCACATAACCTTAAACATTTTTACCCAAAATTTTTTATGTATTATTGTTTTAAAATTTGAGGCAACATCTATAGATGTATAGTATATATATATATTGATAGTATTTTTTTAAAGATGCTTTTGTAGTTTAAAAATGTAGGCATCTTCCTAAACCAAAGATCCTACTTTTTATCCCTAATATTTGATAGTATTTTGGCACATAAAATATTTTTTGTTTCCAAAGTATGTTTGAATCATGAAATCTTTTAACGTTGATAAGGGACAAATACCAGATGTATCAAGTAGATTTTTGTCCAATTGAAATTATAATTCACTAAATCGTTTAATTGGGGGTAAAGAGATTGTCACCGCATGATTTATTTATTTATTTACAGTTAGACAAAAATTTATTTAACTCTTAACTCTGAGTTATTGAATAAAAATTTAGATATATTATATTGGTAGATGATTATATGATGAAGTGAATACGCTTAAAGGTTTGAAATATTCTAAATTTAAATTCTTCGACTCTCTTTAGTTAGATAGATGACACAGAAAATGTAAAACTGTATTATAAATTTAAGTTTTATGCATTAAAATTAAAAATTTAATTTAAATGTTTATTTTTTAAAGAAATTTTTAACGTCTAAAATTTTAAAGAAAATTTTAATGTTTCAGCATAATTATTCATGAAGAGTGGGACCTTGGTGTTATTTTTGTTTATGAAGCAAACCCAGGGATAGGGGGAGAATGATATAAAGGTAGTCAAGTGACCCCCTCAATCAATTAATTTGTAGGATAAATTTATTAATTTGGCCCCCTAAAAATGCTAATTTTTTCTAACGCTAAACGCTAATTGATTTGATATCTAATTTTAAAAGAAAGAAAAAAAGCACAAGCAATGAGTAAAGAACAATAAAAAATAAATTTTAGAGGTAACAAAAAACCATTATTTTTTCATTGAATGTATACACCAGTAGCAAAGTTTGGCTAAATTTTTTTCCTCCAATACACAACCTAAGGGAAATGACTATGTTTTACTTATTATATGTACTTTAGTTTTGCTCAAGTTCAATGTTATTTTTTCCAATAGGTGTATAAAAACTCTAGGACTATAGTTGTTAAGACTCTATTTACAAGCTTATAATAAGTCAATGACATTTATTAGTGCTTTTCGACTACATCTACATAATGAGTTTAGTACTTTTAGATTCAATGGAATAAGACGTGTATAGTACCTTTAGACTACAAGTGTATAAAGAGCTTACTCTCGATGATATTGAGTTTTTCTTATAATATTTTTTTTCTTTTCTTTTAAGGATTCTGAAATCTATATTACAATGCAACTTATTTGATTTGACATTTATATAATCAAATCAACGGTTGAATTTATGTTATACTCTATCAACGGTCGAATTTATGTTATACTCTATCAACGGTCGAGATCTTTTTTATCATTTCACTTTGAATCAGTCCAATCGTCTATCAAATTAATAATTCTAATTGTTGGATTGTAAAATTCATGAATGACCGGTGAACACCTCCATCACCACTGCCCTAAGAGGTTGTTGGAGCACCATGCTGGTGGCCCACTTCCACGCCTAGTTTTGAAGAGAAAGTCGGCCCATGACTGTGACGACTACGATCATTACGATCGTAACCAGGATTACCTTCGAGGCCACAACCATCACTGCCACTTAGAGTCCGCAGCGGCATAGCCAAGTCCATAACAATAGACTAGAAGTAAAAGGGAAATGTCTCTTTCACATTAGCTTCCTGGAGAAAGAACAACCAGTAGCAGTAATGTCGAAGAATTGAAAGGTCTCTTCGTCATAGGCACTAGTTAGAGGCTCCTCTACATCGTCGGCTCAACAAATGGGTACATCAAAGACCATAATATAATGTTGTTATTGAAGAAGGCGTCAGCTGCTGCTACAGATTATGAGTCAAGCGATGACAATAGGCATTTCAAAAGGAGGTCTTCCAAGTGTAAGTTGTCACCGTCACATGCGGCGGGGAGGCGTTCTAGAGGTTCAAGGGAGAAGGACCGCGATTAAGGAAACCACGGTAGTCACATCAACCACATATAAAAACAATTTGAGGGTTGATGGAACCGAGATGATGAAATAGTAATACAATCAACTAGTTCAATCATCTATTAAACCTTTAAAGGGTAATTTTGTTATAAAATTGAATTTTGAGAACATGGGGTGGAAAAACTTGGATAAGAAATCGAAGAGGTACCGAGGAATTGTTCCAATCTGAAATCACAAAGTTTATGGTTTTTTTGTTTTGTTTTGTTTTTTTTTTTTTTTGGTCACCAATTTTGCATTTGTTGGATTAATTATGGGAAGACAAAAGGCTTTGCTTTTGTTCTCTCTCTCTCTCTCTCTCTCTCACTCACTCTAACAACTGTACATGAAATTTTGATTTTGTTTCTTTTAATTTGCACCGAATAAATTTGATTAAAATTATATTTGGTGATAAATTTGTTAAGAAAAATCAAGTAATGGCCAGAGAATCGTTCAAAATAAGATTTTTTTCATACTCCTAATTTTACAATTGCTTTATTAATCTTGACTTTTGATAATAAAAAATTTTATAATAATTTTTTGCTCATCATATGAGCGTGTTATTCATTTTGACATTTTTTTTCTTTAAATTCTTTATCCCCCTCAATTTTTTTTCTTCTAAATTCTAGGTTTCAATTCCTGAGCTTTCTATGATTTTTGTTAAGAATTTCGAATATCCATTTCACATTGTTGTTTAATTTTGCTTTTTATAGTTTATAGAATTGGGATGTTAGTCTTTGGTCCTTTGTTGGTGATAGTCAATTATGACAACCCTTTTTTTTGAGTCAAATTATAAAATTCCACTCTTTCTCCTAATCGTTAACAGTATTCTTGGACTAAATATTTATGGGGCCAAAAAAATAATGAATAAAATAAGAAAAAAAGAACAAGGGACAAGGATAAAAGAGATAGAAAGAGTTCTAAAAATGTATTTATTTGATTTAATTTGAGAAATAGAATCATTGAATGAGAATTACTTTTTAATAAATTAATATTTTAATTTATTTTTTTCCGTTCCTTGAATTCTATCTTTCTTTTCTATCTTCATGTTACATTATTTTCAAAAATAAAAGTAATTATAAATCTCGTTTTATTTTTTTATGAATAATTTTTGCCATTAAAAATATATAAGCTATTAATGAAGTTTGGTAAAGAAAATATTCATATTTATTACCAAGCACTAAAGCTTTTTTGTTTTTTTTCTTTTTTTTTTTATATTGGGTTAATTGTGGGGAGAAAAAAGACTTCTTTTGTGTAGATAATAAAAATCTAATCTTTCCTTAAATTTTATTATTTTAATCAAATAATTAACATTGATGGTTTATTACCAACTATTGAATTGATAATGATTATTATCACCTACTAATTTGATACGGGAATACTGACATTCAAGAATATCAATGGAGATCGATTAGGATAATAGTTCTTAAAATTTTACAACATGTATAGTGTATTAGACTTTTATATTTGAAAAAAAAATTATTTTCATAACAAAATTAACTTCTTGCTTTTTTCTTTTTTCGGAGGGCTAAGTTTTCAATTAGTTTGAAATTTTTTCGTAAATAATTTTTCTCAAAAAAGCCAGTAAAAAAGAAAAATAAAAGAATAAATAGTTGGACTTCACAAATTATCTTTGAAAGAGCGGATGTTAGTCTTGTAACATCAAAATTGTGAGTCATCTAATTTAATCGGACAGTTCACAACAAAAATAAGTTAAAAATTATATATAAGAATTTATAAATTTATTTTTGTTGTGAACTGTTCAATTTTGATTGAATAGCTTGCAACCCTGATGTCAAGTGGCTAACATCACATCCTTCCCGGATTTTTTATTTTTTATTTGGTAGTTTATTCTATAATGCATGTACAGGCTGCTTTTTATTATAAACCTGAATATAAAAATATATTATTACCTAATGAAACTTTTAAGAGGTGTTATGAATATCCTCAAATATTGTATACACATGTAGTGGATGGTAGAATATAGGCTGCTTCCATTCCAAGTAAAAAGAAAAAAAAATTGATTTTGAGTCGGTCGGTTCTTCGGGTTGACCCGCCGCGAAGTAAACAAGTCAAGTACTCGCTTTCCTTCTGGTTTCTTCAGCCGATAGGGCAGAACACAGGAGGAGGGTTAGAAGCATTTTCCCGACGACGATCGAGAGATGTCGAAGACACTTGTTCAGCCGATTGGGCAGAAGAGACTGACGAACGTCGCGGTGGTCCGCCTGAAGAAGCACGGTGTCCGATTCGAGATTGCCTGCTACAAGAACAAAGTCCTCTCTTG